>PVJC01030637.1:0-21085 GCA_004026665.1 Murina feae
TGGACTGACAATTTTCGGGGGTTAAGGGTGTTGGGGATGCGTGAAGAGACTGGACAATAATTGTACACCTATGGATGAGGACAATGGGGGGGGCAAGGTCAGAGGTTGGGGTGGGAATTGGGAGGAGGGGAGCTATGGGGGAAAAAAGAGGAACAACTGTAATAATCTGAACAATAAAAATAAATTAAAAAAAAAAAGAGAGAAAGAGATTCTCTCACAAAGCATACTAATGGAGGAAAGGTCATGTGAGCACATAGTAATGAGGTAGCCATCTGCAAATGTGAAAGAGAGACCTCTCTAAAACCTGACCATCCTGGCACCCTGATATCAGGCATCTAGCTTCAAAAACTATGAGAAATTTATTTCTATTGGTTAAGTCTAAACCCAGTTTATAGTATTTTGTTATGGCAGCCTGATCAGACTAAGACAAATGCTTTTAGTTATTTTAACATGCTTTTTAGTCATTTATAAAATTTAACTCTGCCTGCTCCCAAAGAGATTTGAATTGGCTAAAATAGGGTTATAATTAATAGCATCTGTTAAGTCAGGGGAAAGAACTTAGTCTAGACCCTGAAAAGAACATGGTATTTGAGAGAGTTGGGAGATAGTGCAAAGGTGATGATAGGAACAGTATAAGCAATGACATAAAGTTGGGACATTAAGAGGCATGGTCAAGGGATAAAAAAGTGAGTATATAAATGAAAGAAGACCAGATGATTGGGCTCTCATTCTTCTCATGGCATACACTTTAAAAATTATGGCTAAATATTCACAAAGAACAAAAATAAGTTATCAAGTGTAAGATTCTCCTTTGAAATTTAACCACATTTAAACCACATTTTGTTTTAAGGTATATTGTCCATTTTAAAAGTTGTACTATCGGAGGAAATTTGATAAAGGGAAGGGAATCCCTCAGTATTATTTCTTGATAATGCATTTAAATCTACTATTATCTATTATATAAAGAGGTAATATGCAAATTAGGCCGGGACTCCATAACAGATCACAACCAGACAGGAGGAGGTTGCGCGCACAGGTGAGGCCTGGAGCGGAGATGGAGACAGACAAGGAGGGCCTGCCTGAGCTGGTGCAGTGGCTCTGGCATCTTGGAGTAGACACAGGCATGGGGGCTGGTGAGACCTGGGGCTGGCCAAGCTGCCACATCAGCTCGGGCAGCCCCAGAGTGGACACAGGCAGGGGGAGCATGGGGGCCTGGGGTGGAAGTCAGGTGTGAGTCCCAGCCACCTACGGCACCAGTCAGGCCTGACTCCCACAGAGCCAGCACTGCATGAGTCAGGCGTGGGTCCTAGCCACCCATGGCACAGGCCGGGCCTGACTCCTGTGGCAGTCCATGGGGTGCCTCCTCACACAGCGGGAGGTGGGGTGCCTCCTTGCACAATTTCAGTCACTTGCTGGGCCTCTAGTATTGAAATAAGAAGTAAAATTTTAAAAAAAATCTCCAAAGTCTAAAATGGGAACTGGATTAATATTGTGACAGTTATGCTTTAAAATCATGTTGTTATAGATATTTCTGGACTCTTTTGGAAGCACTAACTTGCATATATTTTGAAGAAATTAGATTGTTAAACAGGATCAACAAAGACCCAATTTACCCTCAGAGAAATAGTAATTCTTACCCTAAGAGTGGGCTACTGATCTCCTGGTCACCAGGCCACCAATTAGGGTGTTGATTATGTAAGTATTTGGAATACGTTTCTATTGTTCTAAATTTCTACTTCAGTTTTGAAGATACCCAGTTTTATGCTACCTAAAATACATTACAAGAAGGGAAAAGGCAGAAACACAAAGGAAATAGCAAGAGAACAAGGGAAGAAGGTTATCAACTCATACATTTAACATTCTCTATGACCCGGTATTGGGCTACCTCCACCCCATCAGCAAGAACCAAGTATGCTCTGAACAAACATTTTTTTTTATTGAGAAAGACCTGTGTTTCTGAAATAGAAAGAATTAGGTGTATAAACTGAGGTCAGTGAAACAGGAAGGGTCAATAGTAAAGTTGAGAAAGTGAAAGTGTTAAACTTTCATGATGCATTTGGTTTATATATATAGTGGTAACTACAAAGCAACTCGAGATGTAATCTGTTTTAAAAAGATACAAGTGAAAACTCCTCAAACTTTCTTTAAAAAAAGACGTTAGACTTCTGGTCAAGATGGCAGTATAGGTAAACCCAGAATTTTCATCCTCTAACAACCACATAAAAATTACAACCACATAACAACCTTCATTCAGAACTGCCTGAAATCTGGCTGAATGGAAAACATACAACTAGAGAGGTCGCAATCCTATATCAGACTCCTTAACCAGGGTTCCAGTACCAGGAAGAGAAGTCTCCACAACTTCTGGCTCTAAAAACCAGCATGAATTATGGCTGAGTGAGATGGAGGTTGTTGGAGTCCCAGATGTTCCTCTATAAAGAGCTGGCACATAGACTTATTCAGACTCACTCCCTCTGAGCTCTAGCACTAGGGTAGCAGTTTGAAAATATCCAGGGACATACACAGAGGAGCTAAATTGTCTGGCATCATGGCAAGACCTGGGGGGAGGGGGAAACGCTTTCTCCCAGACAAAAGTGCTGGTGGAGGTCATTGTTCTTATGCTGAGACTTCCCCTGTTGTAGAACTGACTGGCAGGTGCCATGTGTGAGTCTCCATCAACCTGGTTCATACTATTGGCTCCACCCTGATGATTCCCTGAGACCTTGCCTCACCCAGTTTGCAGCCACACCTAAGCTATTTGTAGTGATCTCTCCATATGAATAACCTGTTCTGTCTCAGGCTCCAGACATTTCTAAAACCTCTAAAAGAAACAATAGTTGGGCTTCAGCATGTCCCATACCTCTCAAGAGGATCCAGGCCCAGTACTAGCACCAGGCCTGGATTCACATCTTGGACTCTCCTGAGCTCCTCCAAGATCAACACAAGTAACAGCCATCTGAGGTCACTTTATAGCTTGTCCTAGGTAGGGCCCTGGAAGTGGATGACTTTGTACCTACCAGGAGACTCAAGAGCCAGTGAACTTGATGTTCAGCTTCAGACCATGCCAGATTACAGCCTTATCACATCTATGAGTCACACATTCAAGGGGCTTACTCAGAGAGCACCAAAGGCCCACTGGAGCAAGTCCTGCTCCATAGTGGTATCTCCTACCCAGCAGCTTTTCCACTGTAGTCGCAACTGGTAATCACATCCAGTTGGCCTGGAGGGTCAACCCATCCCAAGGATGCCAATAGCAAGCAAGGCTCAATTACAACAGGACAGTGCACACAGCCCACAAAGGGGTACATCTAGAGTGCCCAGCTTAGGTGAGTGGGGAGGCTGTGCCACTGGTCCCTAAAGGACACCTACAACACAAGACCACCCTAACATTCCAGAAGACATAGCACCTCTACATAATACATAGAAAACACACACACGCACATGCACACACAGCCAAAATGCAGAAACAAAGAAACATGTTGCAAATGAAATAACAGAAAAAAAAATTCCAGAAAAAACCCCCACATGAACCCAAATTAAATAGAAGCAAGCAAATTACCAGATACAAAGTTCAAAACAAAGTTTATATGCATGCTCAAGGAACTTACTGACAATTTCATGGAACTTAGTGACAAATTCAAGGAAAGAACATCAACAACATAAAAAAGGACCAGTAAGAAATGAAGCATATACTAATGAAATGAAGAATAATTTACAGGAAATCAACAATAGGGTAGAGGATGCTGAGAATCAAATCAGCAATTTGGAACATGAGGAAGCAAAAAAGATCCAACAAAAGAGCAAAAAGAAAAAAAAGAATCCAAAAGTATAAAAATAGTGTAAGGAGCCTCAGGGATAACTTCAAACCTACCAACATTCTCATCATGGGTGTGCTGGAAAGAGAAGAGAGGATCAAGAAATTGAAAATCTATTTGAAGAAATAATAACAGAAAACTTCCCCTTTTGGGTAAAGAAATAGACATACAAATCTAGGAAGCATGCAGAGTCTCAAACAAGAGGAACCCAAAGAGGCCTATGCCAAGACACACCACAACTAAAATGACAAAGGTTAAAGACAAAGACAGAATCTTAAAAGCAGCAAGAGAAAAGCAGTTAGCTACCTACAAGGGAGAGCCCATATGACTGTCAGCTGATTTCTCAACAGAAACTGCAGGTCAGAAGGGAGTGGCATGAAATATCCAAAGTGATGAAAAGCAAGAACCTACAACCAAAATTATTCTACACAGAAAAACTATCATTTAGAATTGAAGGTCAGATAAAGAGTGTCACAGATAAGAAAAAGCTAAAGGAGTTCATCAACACCAAACAAGAATTGCATGCAATACTAAATAGTCTTCTTGAAGAAGGAGTGAAAAGAAATATACAAAATATGAATAATAAAATGACAATAAATACATATCTATCAAAAATTGAATATAAAAATAAAATAATAATTAATCTAATGAACAAAATAAACTGATGAATAAAATAGAACCAGAAGCTTAGAAACATGGAACAGACTGAAAAATCTCAGAGGGAAGGGGGAGGAGGGTTGAAAGAGATTAACAAAAGAACATATTCATATATACATAACCCATTGGTACAGACAATAGGGGGTGAAGGCCTGGGGTGGGGTGGGATATAAGTAGAGAGGGAAAGTGAGAGGGAAAAGAGGAATATCTGTAATTCAACAATAAAGATTATTTTAAAATAAAATTTAAAAAATACTCCAGCCTAATTTCAAGGGCATTGATATGGTTTAAAACCAATATTTGGGAGGATTGATGGGAAATGGTTGGATCAGTTTTCTATTAATGATTGATTAAAAACATGTACTTATATGTTTATTTGATGAGCAATTAAGAAATGTTTACTATAGTCTAAGAACAGTGGCACTAGAGATACAAAATATGTTTCCTGCTGCATATAGGCAACATAGAGAATTTGTCTCCCAAGTGGAATGCACAACACGTAGAAGAGACAGTGTTAGCAATAAAGGCAGAGTTGCTGGGGGCAGCAAAGGCCTTATAAAAGTATGACTAATTAGGCCTCTTTGACAGAAATTATAGCTATTATATATTTTTAATTATTAAAGCATGCTATTGAGATGGAACTTATTCTCATTTTAATATATATGTTATTGATTTTTTACAGAAAGGAAGGAAGAGGGATAGAGAGTTAGAAACATTGATGAGAGAGAAATATCGACCAGCCGCCTCCTGAACACCCCCCATTGGGGTTGTGCCCACAACCAAGGTACATGCCCTTGACTGGAACCGAACCCAGGACTCTTTAGTCCACAGGCCGATGCTCTATCCACCGAGCCAAACTAGCTAGGGCTTATCCTTATTTTATAGGAAAGAAGTTTAGAGTTAAATTACTTGCCTCAGGTCACTGAATTTGTAAATACTCAATTATGAATTTGATCCATGCATGCTTAATTCTAAAACCTAGCTATTTCTCACAGTACCATATGGCATCCCTTCAAGCTGTTTATAATCAACTTATGCTATTATCCAGTGTCTTATTTACCCCTGCCATTACATGTAAGTTCAAGAATAGGAATGTCTTACTCATTGCTGTATCTCCAGTGTCTAGATGAGTCAATAACATATAGTTGAAATTTAGTAACATTTCTTGAATTAATGTAATTTATACATTAAAACTTAGTTTATCATCATCCTATATAATAAAAGGGTAATATGCAAATTGGCCCTAACAGCAGAACCACTGGGAATGACTGGTCACTATGACCCACACTGACCACCAGTGGGAAGATGCTCGATGCAGGAGCTTCCCCTGGTGGTCAGTGCACTCCCACAGGGGGAGCTCTGCTCAGCCACAAGCCAGGCTGATGGCTGCCAGTACAGCAGTGGTGGTGGGAGCCTCTCCTGCCTCCTCAGCAGTGCTAAGGTTGTGTGGAGCTTAGGACTGCTCCCCACTGGCAAGTGGACATCCCCTGAGGGCTCCCAGGTGCTAGAGGGATGTCTGACTGCCAGCTTAGGCCCAATTCCCTGGGGAGCGGGTCTACACCAGCAGGTGGACATCCCCCAAGGGGTCCCAGACTGCAAGAGGGCACAGGCCAGGCTGAGGGACCCTTCCAAGTGCACAAATTTTTGTGCACCAGGCCTCTTATTATTATAAGATAGTTCAAAGAGGGGTACACACACTTCAGCAAGGGCTATGGAAAAGAATCTATTAGGTTGAAAGAAATAAAGACTTAGAAGTTTCATTTATCTTTCTATATTTCCATTTTTGTGTTTTATAGGTGCATAAAATATTGGCATAGTAATACCCTGTGAACCCTGAGGGCTAAGAAAGACTCCTGATGGCTAACTGGGCTCAAAAAGAAAAAGAAAAAGCAAAGGCTAGCAGCCATTTCTGCACAGGGGTCTCTCATACAAACTTAATGGAGAAGCCTCTATGCTACACTGCCTGCCTGCATTGTTTCTTCCATCTATGCCCACTCCTTATAAAGGAGTTCCAAGAATTCTATTTCAACCAATAGGACTGAGGCTTTCACCAATCACAACTGCACAGCCCCAACCAATCACAGAAGCCCTTTTCTGACCAATCAGGGACCAGGGGGCAGGGACTTTCATCTATATAAGCCAGCTCCCCTCTGGCTACAGAGCTGCAGTTTCCTGAAAGACTAATTTTCCCCAGCTGAAGCACTGAAGACGTTGTTGGAGTAGAAAGGAGCAGCGTGGACTAGACTGGACCCAAGCAGAGCTGCCTAGATGAAGAGATGCCTGGCAGGCAGCGCAGGCAGCAGAGGCAGCAGACGCAGCTTCTGCCACCGAGGTGTCCTCAGCCAGGCTCTGCTGTTTTCACAGCAACTGTGCTCAAGCTCTAAGGAGCTGTAATGCGGCCATTTTTCTTTCTTACCGAGCCAGCCATGTTTTCATGGCAGCCGTGCTCAAGCACTAAGGGGTTGTAAGGTGGCCTTTTTTTTTCCTCTTTTCCAAGCCTCATGGCAGCTGGGCTCAAGCAGTATGGAGCTGACCTGGCTGGCCATGCTGAGTTTTGTTTTGTTTCCCAGGCCAGCCTTGCTGTTTTTATGTTGTTGAGAGAATTGCAGGTCTCCTATTTTCTCTTAGTTCCCTTCCAACCCCCCCACCCTCCCCATCCCAGGTTTCCGTGCTATTGTCCGTATCCAGGGGTTATGCATGTATATTTTATGGTTAATCTCTTCCTGTCCTCTCCCCACAAACCATCCCACCCCACTAAGGTCTGTTACTCTCGCGCTTCCATGCTGTTTTCACAGCAGCCCACCTGGAGCTCTGTGGAGCTGTTCCACAGCAGGGGTATTTCCATGACCATGCAGCATTCCCACGGAGCTGTTTGCACTAAAGTTTCCTCCTTCACTGCACCCCAAGTTGGAGATTCCTGTTTGAATTGGCACCAATGACCATTGATTGACAACCTCTATGCAGTGTATATATCAACAACTATACATACATTTGGGGCACATGATTTAAACTCATTACTGATAGGTGAGCGTTATCAAAATGTTTGGAGACACATACAAAGGCAAAAGTAGCCCTGGCAGGGTAGCTTAGTTGCTTAGAACATCTTCCTGATACACCAGTGTTGCAGGTTGATCCTGCAAGAAGCAACCATTGAATTAAAGGTCAGATAAAGAGCTTCCCAGACAAAAGGCAAAATGAGTTCAGCACCACCAAACCAGTATTAGATGAAATAGTGAAGGGTGTTCTTGAAGAAAAAGGATTAAAAATAGTGGATAATAAAATGGCAATAAATAACATATTAACAATTGAATCTAAAAATGAGGAACCTAATGTACAAAAACTGATGAATAAAATAGAAGCAGAGGCATGGAAACGTGAAACAGACTGATGAGTCTCACAGGACAATGTGAAAAAGACTGATAAAGATTAACCAAAGAACATATATGCATTACCTATGGACACAAACAATAGGGTGGTGAAGACCTGGTGTGGGGGCAAGAACCAAACGGGGGGGGGGGGAGATAATGAGGAATGAGAGACATCTGTAATAATCTTAAAAATATAGATTGAATAAAATAAAATTTAAAAATGACTAGGAGAAGAGAATTGTATCCAGATTATAAGAACTCTTGCAATTCAGAAACATAAAGGTGAATGACTCAACTTTAAAATTGGCAAAGAAACTGAATAGACATTTCTTCAAAGAAGATATTTAAATAACCAATAAACACATGAAAAGATGCTCAATATCATTATTCAGTGGAGAAATACAAATCAGTACCACAAGGAGACACTACTTTATACCAGCCAGAATGGCTGTAATGAAGAAGACAAGTGTTGGTGAAGATTTGGAAATACTGGAACCATTATACAGTTTGTGTGTGTGTGTGTGTGTGTGTGTGTGTGTGTGTGTGTGTGTGTAACGTAAAGTGGCACAGAAGCTTTGGAAAACAGTTTGGAAACTCCTGAAAGTTAAAACATATAGTTACCATATTACCCAGAAATTCTATTCCTAGGTATATACTCAAGAGAAAAGCACACATATGTCCAAAACAAAAACATGTATACAGATGTTATAATAGTATTATTCATAATAGCTCCAAAGTAGAACCAACTCAAATGTCCATTAATGGATGAATGAACAAAAATTGGTATATCTGTAAATGAAATAGTATTCTGCAATAAAAAGATATGAAATATTTATATATGTTAGTACATGGATGAGCCTTAAACATATTATGCTAACTGAAAGAAGCCAGACATAAAAGTTCCCATTACATACTTGTATTTATATAAAATGTCCAGGGCCCTGGCTTGTATACCTCAGTGGATAGAGCGTTGGCCTGTGGACTGAAGGGTCCTGAGTTCAATTCCAGCCAGGGGCACATGCCCGGGTTGCGGACTTGATCCCCAGTAGGGGGCGTGCAAAGGGCAGCCGATCAATGATCCTCTCTCGTCATTTATGTTTCTACCTCTCCCTCTGCCTTCCTCTCTGAAATCAATAAAAAAATATTAAAATTTTTTTAAAAAATAAAATGTCCAGGATAGGCAAATCTATAATAACAGAAAGTAAATTAGTGGTTGCCTAAGGATGAGAGAAGAGAATCAAAAGAAAATGTTGAGTAGGAGGTTATTTTTTGGTGATGAAACTGTTCCGATATTGATTCGGTAATGATTGCACAACTGTGAGCATATAACAAATACTATACACATTAAATGGGTGAATTGTATGGTATGTGAGTTATATATCTATAAAGCAGCTATTAAAAATATAATAATTAACTTGCATAAGCCATTCTTGAGTTATATTGAACTAAACTTTCTTGGCACTCTGAGATTTCATTCAATTGGATAGATGCACATTTATTGAATGCTTCTGCTATAAGGTCTACAAAGATGAATAAGTCCCAGATTTTGTCCTTTTTGTGAGACAAATAAATATTTCTAATATAACACAATATAGGGTATATGAGTTAGGGTCATACTAACTGCTTTAACAAATACATTCCACAATTTCCCTGGCTTTACAAAATTATGTCTGCTCATATAATAATCCAGTGCAGGTATTGGCCTTCCATAGGACAATTCAAATACTCTGGTACCTTTCACTTTGTAGTTCTAGCATCTTCTAGGGCCCCAGAATCATCTGTATCCAGCTGACAAGGTAAGAGAGAAAAGGCAGAGAAGGCATTTCTGTTTTGTTTTTTTATTGCTTTGGCTCTGCTTTATTCCTTCCACTGGCAATAACTGGTCCCAAGACCTCATCTAGGTACTAGAGTAGCCTGGGAACATAGTTTCTTACTGGCCAGTCACTCCCAAGTTATAATTGTATGCAATGTAAAAGTTTAATCCTGCTGAGATTAAAAAGAATATTTACTGGCTTATATAACTAAAATGTATTAGAATAAGCCTCACTTCAGGCATGGCTGGATCCCAGGTGCTCCAGCAATAAATCAAGACTCAATGTCTATCTTTTCCTTCTCTGATTAACTCTGCATTAGATTCATTTTGAGGTAGATTTTCTTCGCAATATGGCAAAGATGTTCTCCTGCAGCTCCTGACTTAACATTTTTTATAAATCCATCATTGAAAGCTAGAGATCCATTTTAGAGCCCCATTTTCTATCAAAATTCATACTAATTCCTATAAATGACTCTGATTGGTTTGGTTTGCATCAGATGAACCAACCTTGAATTAATTACCTTTTCCATGGTAATGAAATGATCTGATTGGCCAGGTCTTACTCATATTTCCACTCCCATGGCAGGAAGGGGGAAAATAAAAATAATAAAATAAGTTCCAGTATTGACAATTCTACCAGTGAACTTTTTATGAATTTTTATTCCTAAAAAATAAAAGAGGTCCATTACCAAGAAAAAGGGGAAAAGCATGTGGGCAGATAAAATTATGTATCCACTTTAGGTAGCGATTCTGAAACTGTATGTGAGGTCCTTGGCAAGATTAACTGGAATCTGCCTTTTAAAGCCAAGTAAAACACAAAGATATGACTTTCAACATGTAGAGACTTACAAAGTAGACCATGAAAAGGTTTTAAAGTTTTCAAAAGACAAAGACCACCCAGGCTAGTTTTTTAAATTGGCTTTAAATAGAGGAAGAGAGAAGGAGAGGAGAGGAGAGGAGAGGAGAGGAGAGGAGAGGAGAGGAGAGGAGAGGAGAGAGAGAGAGAGAGAGAGAGAGAGAGAGAGAGAGAGAGAGAGAGAGAGTGTCAGAGTCCTACAACTGAGGATCAAACCCACAACCTGGGTATGTGCCTTGACCGGGAATCAAACCCACGACCTTGTGGTCTAGCAGTCAACACTCCAATCAACTGAGCCACACTGTCCAGGGCCATTTAGGCTAATACTGAGGACATTACTATGGTATCTGGCTCAGAGAGAACAGTCTGACTTTTCTACATAACAGCAGCCTTCAAAGTACCTACATAAAATAATCTTCTGGGATATGAGAAGAAAAAACATTTGCTGATAATTTACAAGATGTCATCAATGTAGTTTTATAAAAACCAGACCATTAAATAATGGAATCTCTGAAATACAGCTATGGTGAGTGATTCAGAAATTATTGTGTATTTTACAGAGATTCTTTTACTATCCTGTGACAAAGTACTTAAAGACTTGTAGAACTTAAAGATACATTAGATATATATGTACATTTTTTTGTTTACTAAAAGGTAAGTGTTCCAAGTGTGCCGACCTTTATTCTGATAACAAAAGGCTCTCAGTAATGTGTTACCTAGAATGTACTTTAAAAATAATAAACACTTTATCAGAGCCTTCAAAGGAAAAGTGCTATTTTAACAACAATGAAAAGGGCATCTTATTCTCAAAAGAAACTGACACTATTGGGGAGATAATCATCTTCAAAAGAAATGTTTGGAAATATCTCCAACATTATGTGACTTTATGGCTGAAAATATGTATAGCACATATAAAAGCAAACAAAATATATATATTTGTGCCCTTTAAAATTTGAAAACACGATAGAAAAATAAGACAAACTCTTCACAGAAGAATAAAAACAAGTGGTTTTAAAATGTGTAAAAATAGTTCTCTGTCATATTTAATAAGGTATTAAAATTAAAACAACACAGATAATATTTCTCATATATGCTGACAACTAAAACTGTTAGCTTAGTATGGAGAAACAGTGTCTCAAATGTCTACTTTCAGGTGGGTACTGGAAATATCAGGGACGGGGACACTTTGTAAAGTATGTGATTATCTAACCACTATGATGTACACCTGAAACGAATACAAAATAATGTTGAATGTAAACTGTAATTTAAAAAAACACAAATAATAAAATAAATTCCATTGTGACTGCAGAATGTCACAACACACAAGGAGGGTTATTTGGCAATATCTAATGAAATTACTGTACATGTTTTTATTTTTTTACTCAGCCATTCAACTTCTATGAATCTACTCTGAAGATATAATTCCAACAATATAAAACATATGCACAAGGTTATTCATTGCGGCATTATTTGTGATTTTTTAAAAAAGGAAATAACCTAGCTATCCATTCACAGGACACTGGTTGAATAAACTATACATTCACCACAAAAAGGTATATGCAATCATCAACAAAAAATGAGGTGGATTTACTCTTTTTTTGCAAAAATAAATATGAGAACGATGGAAAGATTAACTAGAAACTTATCTCAAGCTTTTAAAAAAGTGTGTGGGGAGAATGAGGTGGAGATAATAAAGATAACTTAGTCTTCTTCTTCTGAGTATATATTTTTATAGTGTTAGCTTTTTGGCATGCGAATGTTAATAGAATTGAATCAAAAGAATAAAACATAAACCTTCAAACAAAATAGAAACAAATGAGCATAAATGTGTAGCTAACATAATCATACAGAGAAAATGATTATTTAAAGTATTTTTAACAGTGCTCTGATTTTACATCTTTAATTATATGTATTCCAAAAGCAAAAAGAACTGCAAAGAAAGCCCAGTAGGTTTCTTGTTATATTAATTGTTATTTTAAAACTCATTTAGGTATATTATATAATAAAGTACATAAGTGTACATTCATGTATAGATGTGGTTAGGCTCAAAATTTTCAGAATGAGAAAAAGAGATGCAAGAGAAAACTACAATATAATAAAATGAACTGAAAGATGCTATGGAAAACAGTATGGTAGTTTCTCAAAAAACTAAAAATAGAATTACTATATGATCCAGCAATCCCACTTCTAGGTATATATGCAAAAGAATTAAAAGCAGGATCTCAAAGACAATTCATGTTCATAGCAGCATTTTTCACAGTAGCCAAGAAGTAAAAACAACGCAAATGTTGATCAGAGATGAATGGATAAAGGAAATATGGTATATCCATACAATGGATTATTATTCAGCCTTAAAAAAGTAGTAAACCTTGTCATGCTATAAGATGGATGAAGCTTGAGGACATTAAGCCAGACACAAAAGGACAAATACTGTATGGTTCCATTTACATGAAATATCTATAGTAGTGAAATTCACAGAAATAAAAAGGAGAATGGCGGTTGCCAGGGGCTGCAGAGTGGAAAACCAGAAGTTTTTCAATGGGTATAAAGTTTCAGTTTTGCGATATGAAAAAGTTCAAGAGGTCTGTTACACAACAAATGTAAATACAGCCAATCCAACTGAACTGTGCAATTAAAAATGAATAAAAGGGTAAATTATATGGTGGTTATCACAAATTTTTATAATAAAATGAAATGAAAATATCAGTATGAACCATAATTTTAAAAATCATTCTTACTAGCTCTGACTATAAATAGTACTAGAAGCAATGGCCCACAGAAGCATTAATACACTTACTGCACTCCTAAATTCAATTCCTCCATAAAAGGAACCAAGTCTTCTTTGAGAAATGGTGATTACAGATTTGAGGCAGGGCAAGTACAAGGATGTGCTCTAAATCTAATAGGGACATGTTGCCTCACAAGGTTACAAGATCCAGCTTGAATAAGCTCCCACCCACTGGCCACACTTTAAACAATTTGAGCTTTCAAAAGAATAACTGGAACACGCTGACTAAGTTCAAATTCATTAGTCCCCCAAAAAAGAAAAAAAGAAAAAGAAAAAAGTCGAATAAAAGGACAGCTCCTCTTTATAGAATGTCAGTTAAATTAAACATAAAATAAATGATCAATTTCAAAAACCACTATTTGGTAACCTCCAAAGTACTAATTAGCTAAGGCAAGGGTCCCTGATGAACATTAAAGCGATTAGGAGAAAGGTTGTAGAAACGAATACTGGCCCCCGTGGAAGTGCACCAAGGAGAAAGAACCTTTCCCATGGCAGGACTTGAAGGTCACTACCTTACGCACCTGATCCAACCTAGTATAGGTGCAGCCAGACCTAACATGTCTTGCAATATCATGCAAATAGAAATGAACAATGTTACCTTTGAAACATCCTGCCAAAATATTTTCTCTTAATTTAATTGAGCCAACAGAGCCCTTACTTGTACTCTATAAGGCACATATGAGATTTTTACAGTTAAACAATATCAGGAGGAAACCATAAGACAAATCCAGAATTCAAGGACATTGTACAGGACAAATAGTCCTAGGCTCTTGGAAAAAAGTGAATGTCATAAAAAAAATATTTGAGATGAGAGAGAGGTAGTCTTTCTTATAAGAGGCTCAAGAAACTCACAAAAATTGGAATATATGAACCTAGTTTGCACATTGGTTTAAAAAAACAACTATAAAATACATTTTGGGGGCAAATGAGAAAAAAATTAATATAGACTACATATTAGATGATATTAAGGGATTATTGCCATTTTTCTTAGGTGTGATAGTGTAGTGATTACTATATAGGAGATGCAAACTGAGCATATAAGAACAATGCACTATGATGTCTATAATTTACTTTCAAATAACTAAAAACAAAAATAAATGTATCAAACTAATTCAACAAAAACCTTTAAGATAATGGTGGTTGGAACTCAATAGTGAGTATCAATATTTAGCAAATGCAACCAACAGTTCACTCTTTTCATTTGTATCTGTATATTTTTGTCAAATACCTTTTCAACTGTGACAACCATTAAAGCCAGGTATGAAAAATATTGAATTTAGAACCAGACCATTAAATCACTGTATCATAAACTATTAAACCAAGAATTTAAAGTAATGAACTACATCCAGTGGCATTGCTCTCACTAAAACATAATTATGTGTAACATTTATCATAACACATGAGTGAGAACAAAAGATGTTTTGTAACATTAAAAATAAAATATAAAGTATTTTCAAGTACTTTTATTTCAACTTTATCCTTATTTTCATTTTTTTGGAGAGTATACATTAGAATGTGCATAAATTGTTATTAAACTAGTACATATACATTCCCAAGAATCATTCCAATAAAAACCCATCTAATCTATTAATGATTTTTATTTTCCTTAAAGGTTTTCACTGGCTTGAGTAGTGAATATGAGTCAATGTGTAAAGAAGGCTTAGCCCTTTATGTGAACAAATTTTGAAACATAAAGTTGTGAGAAACTTTGGTGGCTTAATACAGTAGAAACTCATTATTTCACAGTTCTGGAGGTTAGAAATCCAAAATCAAGATGTCAGCAGGTATGTTTCCTTAGGAGGGCACTGAGAGAAAATCTATTCCATGCCTTTCTCCTCGCTTCTGATCATGGTGGGCAATCCTGAACTCGTGGCATTCCTTGGTTAGTAGATGCATCATTCCAGTCTTGGCCTCTATCTTCACGTGGCTTCTCCTTATGTGTCTGTGTCCCATCTCCTCTTTTCATAAGGACACCATTCATGTTGGATTAAAGGCCCAGCCTAATCCAGTATGACCTCATCTATAATAATAAAAGCATAATATGCTAATTAGACCAGACATCCTTCTGGACATCCTTCCAGATGACCTTCCAGATGAAGCCAGGACTGGGAGGGAAACCCTTGTCCTGGGGGCCAGAGGGAAGCCGGTGCCGGCAGCTGGGGGAAGGAAGGTGTACTCTTGCATAAATTTTGCGCATTGGGCCTCTAGTCTTAAATAATTATATCCTGCAACAAACTTATTTCATTTTTTTAAACCTTTAAATTTTATTTTATTTTATTTTCATTAGATCCTATAACAAACCTATTTCTAAATAGGTTTCTGAAGTGCTAGAAGTTAGGACTTCAGCATATCTTTTTTTTGGGGGGGGGGGAGCAGCACAATTCAACTGTAACAGAACACCATTGATGTTTTCTCCATCTTGTTCTATGTGGTGATTCTCTTAGTCCTTCTTCTATAAATTTTGGATCCACGCATTTGATGCAGATCAGAGGAGAAAGGGTTGTGTGTGTGTGTGGGGGGGGGGAGGCAATATGTTTAATGACATATTTTGTGTTGTGATTCACTTTAAAATATTTAAACTAGAAATGATTATTTTGAGATTGCTAGAATTATCATATCTTATCATGAGATAGATTTTTTTCCTTCTTCTAAATAACAGAAATAAGGACTATGAGTTCTAGCCTTGCAGTTTTCCTAACCCATATTATAAAGCATGATTCTTTTTTATTAAATTTCTTCTAGTCTTTAAATTCTCAGCTTCACCCTTTCACACTATTATAATTCGTGTCCTCTTCCAGTGACCTGATCCAACATGTACAGTGTCTCTGTAAAATGACTTTTCGGCAGATTATTACCACCAAGGTCTGATTTATCTTCCTTTAAACTATGGATTCTACTTCCTTTGACATGGTATGTTCCTACATTTCACTTCTAACCAATAAATCTTAAGGCTCATCAGTGAGTTTAATTGATTGGATGCATTTATAACTGCATTCCTAATAGATACATTAGGCTCAAGCTAAAAGGAGGAAATGTTTGGTTTGTTGTCCTCAGTTTTTCTAAATGCAAAAATGTGGGCATTGATTTCTATACCCTAGTCTGATTCAAGTTGTTCTGCAGTTTAATACAGTTTCAATTTGATAGGCAGCAGGAAAATCCTATTTAGCACACAAATATAAAGAAGAAAAGTCACTACAGTGGCTACCTAATAAATATTAAATAATAACAGCAGTACTCATGAGGGAAATAGCACAAAATAGTCTCTTATTGTTGGACCAGAAAAGCAATCATACTTTTTAAAGGCCAGATGACTTGGGAAAGCATGCTATATTTATAAACCATTGAATAAGCATTTATCCTATTTATTGAAATTCCTCTTTTAAAGTGTAAAGAATACTGTATTTAGAAAGTTCTATTTTCTTTTCCCAAGGTGAGCGTGCTGTGTCAATTCCACAAGTACACATTACATTTCAAGATTTCTGCTCTCTAATTCAGGCTTCAGAGAATGTGGAAAGTGTAACTGGTCTTACAGCTATTCTTCTCCCTTTTTCTTCCTTCCCTCTTCCTTTCCTGGTCTCAGGCTCTCTTTCTTTAGCCCCCATAATCTTCCCTCAGGAAATTATCTGTAAGTTTGTTTACAGTAAACCAGTGACTCAAAAAAAGTATCATTCCCCAGACCAGAAACATCAGCAAAGCTGTGAACTTGTTAGGGATGCACATTCTCAGGCCCCTCCCCAGACCAACTGAAGGAATTCAGAGTGCAGCCCTGGAGTCAAGTTTATAACATGACCTCCAGGGGACAGGACCCTGATGCTTGAGAACCACTACATTTAACCATAAATGACTGAATGGTTTTTTTTAAAATTCTTTATTGTTTAAAGTATTACATATGTCTCCTTTTTCCTCTATTGACCTCTCCCTGATTTTTCCCACACCCCTCCCCCAGCACATGCCCTCACCCCCCCCTAGTGTCTGTGTCCATGGGTTGTGCTTATATGTATGCATACAAGTCCTTTGGTTGATTTCTCACCCCCCACTGTCTACCCGCCTTCCCTCTGAGGCTGGATGATCTATTCAATGCTTTTCTGTCTCTGGATCTATTTCAGTTCATCAGTTTATGTTTTTCATTATATTCCACAAATGAGTGAGATTATGTGATGTTTATCTTTCTCTGACTGGCTTATTTCGCTTAGCATATTGCTCTCTAGGTCCATCCATGCTGTTGCAAATGGTAAGACCGACTGCTTTTTATATGCTAGCCACACCAACAATACTTGAATTATTTTTTTTAAGGGAGAGAATAGCATTTCTAATTAAGGAATTTTAGTCACTAGCTATCTTAGTCTGTTTGAGCCACTATAACAAAGTACAATAGACTGGGCAGTTTATAAACAATAGAAATTTGTTTCTCATAGCTCGGGAAGCTAGAAGTCTGGTGAAGTTTGGGTGAGGACCCTCTTACAGGTTGTAGACTGCCCAGTTCGAATTGTATCCTAACATGACAGAGACCAGAGAAGGGAAGCAAGTTCTCTTGTGACTCTTAAAAGGGCACAAATCCCATTCATAAGTGCTAATGACCTCATCTAATTCTAATTACCTCCCCAAAGTGCCACTTCCTAATACTATCTCATTGGGCGGTAGGGTGTCAACTTATGAATTTAGGGGGAAACAAACATTTAGTCCATAACACAAGCCATCCGTGGGGAAGGTAAAGTTTAAAAAAGAGTTTTGCCTGGTTCTCTAGCACCATCTTGATTCCTCTTTTTTTTAAAAAAAATATCTTTATTGCTGAAAGTATTACAGATATACCTGTGGACAAAAAGAGCCGCATGCTAGCCTGAAAAGCTCAGCGGAGGCCTGCATGGCAGTCTTGCAAACTCAGAGACCTAAAGTAACCACAAAGGATGGTCTGAAAATTAAACATTTAACTACAAACAGGTTATAGTGGGCAGTGACATCCTGGGCCAGTATTTTCCCTCACAAAGATCATCTGATCTTTATGAGCACATTTTGTCTTTTTGCCTCTAAGATAACGTATTTGTGAAATGTCTGGGTACCTTGTAGCTTCCCTTTCTTTACAGACCCCGCTGAGCATAACAAATGGCACCAGGACATTCCCTCATTGATATTGTTATCAAGTTAATGTCAGCTGTTAATTATGTTAAATGATCCTGTATGCATCTATGTAAAAGAAGCATATGTCTATCATTTCACCCTTTTACCCAATCCCAGAGATTCCCCAGCTTTGCTTTATCCCACCTCCTTAATCTATCACCAATGAATTTCGTGTAAACTACTTACGTCCCTTTCCTTTTGATGGTAAATTTATAAAAACAAGGTACAAACTACCCATTCTCCGGAGCATTATCTCAATTCATTGAGGTTCTGCTTCCCGGGATATGTCAACAGTTTGGCTCAAATAAACTCACAAAACTCTACAGGTTTCATTGTGGTTTTTTTTTCGTTAACATACCTTATTTTTTCCCATTTACTCCCTCCACCCCACACCCCTCCTCCCAGTTCTTCATCACACTGTCTGTATCGATGGGCTATGCATATGTACATATAAATTCCCTATTATTCTCTCCCCATTCCCCATTCCCATCTTCCCTATGAGATTCATCAGTCTGTTTCATTCTTCTATGTCTTTGGATCTATTTTGTTCATCAATCTATGTTCATTAGACTCCACATAGAGTAAGATAATATGATATTTATCTTTTTCTGACTGGCTTGCATAATATTCTCTAGGCTGCCTCAAAGGGTATGAGATCCTTGTTTTTTTACAGCTGCATAGTATTCTATGGTGTAAATGTACCACAGCTTTTTTATCCACTTGTATACTGATGGGCACTTAGGCTGTTTCCAAATCTTAGCTATTGTAAATTGTGCTGCTATGAACATAGGGGTGCATACATTCTTTTTGATTGATGTTTCAGGTTTCTTAGAATATATTCCTAGAAGTGGGATCAGTGGGTCAGATGGCAATTCCATTTTTAAATTTTTGAGGAAACTCCATAGTGTTTCCCACAGTGGCTGCACCAGTCTTAAGGCAGCTCTGCATAAGATTTGCAAATTGTTCATTCATGTAGCCATTAAATATTTACTTAAGGATTTAGCCAGACATTATTGTAGTTACCTGGGAAATAAGGACTCAGCCTTTCTCTTCAAGACATATCTCACTTAATGGCAGAAATTGGCAATTAGATCATCAGAATGCAAAAATGTAAGTACACTTATGGTGGTATATACATGGTGTTATGCACACCTCCAGTTACTCTCATGTGGGAGAGCAGAGTTTGAACACATGAATTTGGGAGTACACAGACATTTAGTCCATAACACCAGGCAATCTGTGGGGAAGGTAAAGTTTGCCTCCATCAGGGGTGATCAGGGAGGGATGCACTGAAGGCCAATGGCAGTAACACTTTGTTGACAGCCCTGCTGCCTACCTAGTTACATTACATTTGCCCATCCCCAGGATTGTCTACTGGGCTTGCCTGGGCCCCTGGGTCAAGTGATCCTGAAATTAGCAAACTTCACATGAGAATTTTTTTTTAATGTTTTATTTTGATGGAGTGGTGAGCATTATCCCAGATAACCCAGAAGAGCAATTCTCAAAGTGATCAGGTTTGTTTAGGCTCAAATACAGGAGTTTTCTAAGAAATAGTACACTTTTTAGTTGGCTGCCTATACATTGCTGTTTATATTATTTGTACATATTATGCTAGAACTCCACTAATTTCTGTTAGAGAGTTACATTTGTCTTTTGTGTCATTAGAATTAATGTTTTAATGGCAAAAGCAAGTTTAAATGGCATATACCATTTCACCATAATAGTAAAATTAATCAAGAGCGTTTTCTATTCTGAGTGTGATTGATTTTAATCTTGAGACCATGATTCTATAACATGTAAATTATGGGGTAAACATTTGTCCCCATTCATGGATTAAAAGAACAACAACAAAGTTAATAAATACAACGATATTTTAAAGCTTTTACAGTATCTGTTATTATCAACTTTCATTGATTTTATGGTGCCTTAAGCTTTCTTGTGGATTATAAATATTATACCAATGACTCCTATAGACCTTTATATACACCTTGGGGTACTTTTAAATATAAACATAGAATTTGTTTTTTACTTATGAGCTTATTCATTTCAAGAGAGACCAGTAAATACATCAATTATGATTAATGTTCATTCAACAAATATTTGAAGGCATAGTATGTGTACTTACTGTATTCCATATGTGGACAAAAGGAGCCACATGCTAGCCTGAAAAGCCTCAGCAAAGGCCTGCATGGCATTCCCACAGGCTCAGAGACCTAGAGTGATCACAAAGATGGTCTGAAAATTAGATATTTACCTACAAACAGGTTATGGTGGGTGGCCACATCCTGGGCCAGTGTTTTCCCTGACGGGAATCACCTTTGATCTTTACTGAGCCAAATGTGCTGGGCGCCAGGACAGATACCACAACCAAAAGTCCTTCATTATCATGTTAATTGATCCTACACTCACCTGGGTATCTGTACGTCATTTTGCTTTTTATCCAATCCCAGGGATTTCCCCGCTTTGCTTCATCACACCTCCTTCATCTATCACCAATGAATTTCATGTAACCCACTTACGTGTTTTCCTTTTGATGGTAAATTTATAAAAACACTGTGTAAACTCCCATTCTACGGAGCATTATCTCAATTCATTGAGGTTCTGCTTCCCGGCATATGTCGACATTTTGGCTCAAATAAACTCATAAAATTCTCTACAGGTTTCACTGAGTTT
>PVJC01030638.1:0-21032 GCA_004026665.1 Murina feae
TGTTCGTTGTTGTTTGTTTTAAAACTAGTCTAAGTCTACAAACATTAACATCAAAAGAAGGAGGAAAAAACAACCTTTGAATTCTATTCGGGTCCTTCATCAATCACTAACTACACAGGAAATGTTTAACTGGTGTGTGACTCTCACAGTAGGACCCACAGGCCATCTGCCTGACCCACAATGATGTCAGCAGGGAAAACCACAACCCTACGGGGTTTCACAGCAACTTAGCTCACAGGCAAGGAGAACATTAATGTCACGCCACATGTGTTTCTAAGCTCATTTAGGGCACATCAGTTTAAAATTGCTTCTTTGTGGCTATTTTGTTCTTGGTAATTTATTTATTTATTTTATATATATATATATTTTACTGATTTTTCTACAGAGAGGAAGGGGGAGGGATAGAGAGCTAGAAACATCGATAAGAGAGAAACATCGCTGAGCTGCCTCCTGCACGCCTCCTACTGGGATATGCCCGCAACCGAGGTACATGCCCTTGACCGGAATGGAACCTGGTACCCTTCAGTCCGCAGGCCGACGCTCTATCCACTGAGCCACACCGGTCAGGGCTTTTTGGTCACACACAGAGAAACTTTCACTAGATGCATTTTTCTTAAGTTACAATTTTGATAATTCCACATTGAGAGAAAAGCTGAAAAAATAATTAAAATAGAATAATATCTAGAAATTTTTAACCAAACTTATCTACCATTCATCAATAAATGTTCCTAGCATTCAACTCTCCAATCTAAGTACCTTTTGCAGAGAGAAAATCTCTGCAAGTTTCCTAAAACATACATTGCTTAATTTCATGTTTTATAAGATTAGCTCTACTGACTCCATCGGGAAGGAAAGCCTTCGCAGTCCTCACAGCACCTGAACTGAGACGGAGCCCGGGGACCAGAAGCCCCGGCGCTAAGTATCATCTCCGGCACGTTCTCCGGACGAAAACCCCACAGCTGTGCGGCAGTTTTCACATCAGTTTGGTCCCCACTTTGTTCTCGGGAGAACCGGGCCTTTGTTTTCCGCCACCTGAGGACACATGCAGCCCAGGTGTGATCAGGGGGACAGGAGAAGTAAGGAATAAGGCAGTGTGTCTCTCGGAACCAGAACCCGGCCTCAGGAGAAACAGCCAAACAAAACAAGAAAACTGCTTCCCGAAAAGGGCTTTTTGGAGAAGAGATTCTGAAGGAAAATGACAGTGAATGGCTCCCAGCCATCTACCCTCAGGTTTATGATCATCAAACTCTTCACAATCAAGTTTATAATTTTTCAAGTATTTCCAGGATTAAATATTTCTTTTACCTATTAGTCACGTAATAACTTCCCAAATATCTTATTAAATACAAACAAACAAACAAATAACCCACCTCTCCCACAAAACAACACACACACACACACACACAATTACTTAAAATGAAGGAAGGCCCTGGTCGGCTTGGCTCAGTGGATAGAGCATCGGCCTGCGGACTGAGGGGTCCCGGGTTTGATTCCGGCCAAGGGCACATGCCTGGGTTGTGGGCTCAATCCCCAGTGGGGGTTGTGCAGGAGGCAGCCGATCAGTGATCCTCTCTCATCATTGATGTTTCTATCTCTCTCTCCTTCTCCCTTCCTCTCTGAAACCAATAAAGAAATACATTTAAAAAAATGAAGGAAGGTATTATTGTGATATTTTTAAAATGCAACTTGGCATCATAGTAAGAAAAACAACAAAACATGAATCATGTTTCCTTTTGTGAAAAACGAATTCACAGTAGCACCGATACTCTAAACCAATTTTATTTTTAAATGTTCTTTCAACTGTTAACGAAGCTCCATCTTGAAAATAGCAGAAATAACTCAGCAGATCACATATTTTGAAGTGATCTGCAGACTCTTCGTAAAGACGGGAATTCCAGTGACTAGGAGAATCCATTCCTTGCATTACCAACCCATTTTTAAGAGAAGCACAACAGTAGCAAGACAAGATTGTGCCCCCAACTAAGTAATTTTAATTCCTTTAGCCATTTTTATTATTTTATTTTTTTAATGTAGTATTGACTTTTAGAGAGAGAGAGAGGAATATCAACATGAGAGCAAAATACAGTTTGATGGCCTCTTGCACGTCCCCCCAGCTGGGACTGAGTCCGAACCCCAAGCATGTGTCCCGATCAGGAATCGAACCAACAACCTCTTGGTGCATGGGATGATGCTCAACCAACTGCGCCACACCGCCAGGGTAACTATGGACATTTTAAAAACATTTAAGTCACTTCGCTTCATGTGCATTCAATACCAGGGCAGGTTGTGTGGATTTGAATCATTCCTTCCCCAGGTAGGGAAAGGGTTTACTATGTTCTTCTTACAGATGTTCCTAGTCAACTATTTAAGTTGAAACAGAATAGTTCTCATTGTTTATTCCTTAATCCAAACCGGAAGCTGACCTGGGTGACCTTCCTAGTAAGTGTCCAGTAGAGATGAGTGGCGGTAGCAATGGCGACGTTTGAATTGAGATGACTTGCAGAGTGAAAATTTATTGTTACTACATGTGACACCTGATACTGGACGTCACTGTACAACTTCAGGTCAGCAAGTTCAAAACCAAGTGCTATTTCCTCCCTGTTAGAAATTCTTCCTGAAAT
Source organism: Murina feae (assembly GCA_004026665.1). NCBI lineage: Eukaryota > Metazoa > Chordata > Mammalia > Chiroptera > Vespertilionidae > Murina > Murina feae. The sequence goes on from PVJC01030638.1 coordinate 2,622, forward strand.
AAAAATGTCAACCAGTCGGCCAGGGGAGGGAAAAGGGCGATGCTCATGGGTGGGCTGCCTATCTGACTTCTAAAAACTCCTCCTTCTCCCTCAGCGACCAGCAGGGAGACTGAGGTCACCCCCGAGCTAAGGCCGCCAGCTGAAACCGCATCTCATCTCAAATCCTCGTGGCGATTTTCTCCTACAGGCAAAGTCATTTTTGAATTCCCAATTTATCTTCACCTGCCCTGTATATGGTTTTACTTATAACCCTCCCCGCGGAATTTCTAAAAGGGGCGCATAATATTGAATGAATAATTTGCTGAGGTAACACTGCCTTTTTTCTCCTAAAGAGGAAAATATGTGCTTAGCCATCATCTTTTAGCTAAAAGCTACTAACCGTAATGGCTTCACAATTTCCCGACATCGCCTTTGAAATGTTCTAGCTTGAAGCGTGTGAAATGTTCACTGTTCTTATGTACATTTCAAAAAATTTTTGCTAAAAATGCAAACATTTTTTCCAAGAAATATTTTAAATACAACATGAAGATACTTTGCAAACAACGATTTACTTGAATTCCAAGAAGCCAGGGTATGTTTAGCTCCATGAACTGGCCAGGGGTGATAAAAGCATTTCTTACTCCCTAAAGTAGTCACAGTAAAATAATCGTGACGAGCCCTAGCCAGTTTTGCTCAGTGGATAGAGCCATGGCCTGAGGACTGAGGGGTCCCAGGTTTGATTCCAGTCAGGGCACATGCCCAGGTTGCGGGTTTGATCCCCAGTGGGGGGTGTGCAGGAGGCAGCTGATCAATGAATCTCTCTCATCACTGATGTTTCTCTCTCTCTCTCTCTCTCTCTCTCTCTCTCTCTCCCTTCCTCTCTGAAATCAATAAAAATATAATTAAAAAAATAATAATCCTGACAACAAATTCTGTGAGGTGTGTGTCTCAATACTTTGCCCTCCTCCCTCCGCCCCAGCTTCCCTTGGCCCCCACCACAGAGACCCAGCAGAGGGCAGTACCATTTCCAGGGAGGAAAGGAAAAAGAATCCCGTGGGAACAGAAGCAGAAATTTAGCTGAACCAGCATACATCTTCCCTTCCATGGGCCATGCTGGGCAGCGACACATGAAGATACATAACACACAGGCCCTTCCTTAAGCAATTCACGGTCTCACTGATCACACGGACGCATGGACCAATATCCTGGGATGGGACGATGACTAAACTGTATGATCAAGGTACAGTAACAGGCAGTCACAGCAATGCCAGGAGGGGGAAGGGAGAGAGACCGGAACATCACCACCTCTCTGAAGCCCTCCAGGATTTGCCCGAGCTCTGTGCTCCTAAACTCCTGGCTCTGGCTGGAACGCACTGTCACCGTCGCTACCATCACTCACCTCTACTGGCACTTACCAGGAATGTCACCCACGGAAACTTCCGGCTTGGATCATGGAATAAACAAGAACTATTCTATTTCAACTTGAACAGTTGAATAGGAACATCTGCAAGATCACGGCAAACTGTTCCCTACCTGCGGGAGGGTTACCGATGCCTTCACATTGGAGGGGAGTCCCAGCACAGTCCTGGGACAAGGACTCTGTCAACAGCCACCCTTCAGGGTCACCCAGTGTCACACAAGCGGGCCTTCCTTCGTGTCTTTATCTTTCTTGAGAGTGGAGAGTAGCTCCCCTGGGAGGGGGCCCTCCTCTGCCCCAGTAAACAGTGGAGTGAAGGATGGAAAACACACTAAGCATGGAGCTGAGAGCGAACCGCACCAGCTGCTCACATCTGGCTGCCCACGGATGGGTGTCGGGCTGGTAGGAAGGGGCCCGTGAGCATCTGGGCCCACACCCAGGGATCCACACGTCCAGGCAACCCAGGGCCGTGGAGGATTCGCGATGCTCTTCTCCAGTTCCTCTCACGTGGTGCCCCTCGCTTTCTGAGATGTGCACAGGCACAGGAACCCGCACCTCTCCTGGACATAAAGGCAGTGATGGGGAGACTGGCCAGGAGGAAGCGGCGGAGAACCATTCTGGTCAGAGGGTGCCCCGGGCTGGCCGGGCCCCTGGGAAGAGGAGTGGAGGCAGCTCTGGCCTCAGAGCCTCTGGCACCAGCAGAGGTGCTCCCTGCCTCGCCGTCCCCATCCCTGGAGGGTCGGAAACTTCCCAGTGCCCGGGGGCCTTTGTCACTGGAGAAGCCGAGCAGCAGGTCACTGAGCACTGAAACGCCCTGAAGAGAAGGAGGCCGCTGTAGCATAGGTTTGACTCTTCGAAATGGCCCTCTGCCTTCGGTGTTGGGGGGAAAAGAAGAAAAAGTAGACAGAAGAAAAAAGGAGAAGAAGCAAGGGGGGCAAGGCGCCATGAATCCTGACATAGAATGGGAAACAGCCTGGTGCTGGGCAAGGCTAGCGTTCGCCTGTACGTCATATCTCTAACAGAGAATAATGCTCCTGACAATATCTGCAGGTTGCAGTTTTTAAAGAGGAAAAGAGAGGGAAGAGGAAGGGAGGGAGGGAAAGAAGAGAGAGAGAGAGAGAAGCATTGATGTGAAAGAGGCACATCTATTGGCTGCCTCCTGCAAGTGCGCCAACCAGGGATCGGCGAGAAACCTGGGCCTGTGCCCTGACAGGGAACCTGCAACCTGAGCGCTCGAGGTGTCTAGGGAGACGCTCCGACCACCCGGGCCACCGGCCAGGGCCGCAGGGAGCAGTGCTTATTTGTGGAAAAGACAGACTATGGACTGAGAAGCATTTGAAACTGTCCACTGCCATCCACGTGCTGATGGATTCCAAATTTCATGCCTGGTCCCATAGCACCTCTTCGGAGCTTGTTTGCGCAATAACCTGCTCAGATAATCACGTTTTAGGCATCCTGTCGGATGGGCGTTTCCGTGTCCGAGGTCTGTCCCTCGATGCGGTGATCAGCTAAGTGCTGTGAATGCGCTAAAGTAAGTAACAGATTGTGGCCTGAAACACAACCTCATATCCAAGTACGGGTCCCGCATTTCAGAAAAGTCATTCATCTTTTTCTCATTTTTTTTACCCATCCTTCAAGCTGCCACACTCAATTCGTATACAGAGCACGAAGAATGTGATCTTTCTTTCATTTCATCATTAAATAAAAATTTAAACATGCATTTATATTTTCTATATTTATGACAGTTTCGGCATTTGAGACTTTTTAATTTCCTCATGGTCAAGCGTGTTTAATGACTCAAGTATAAATATTTTATAGCCTCTGTTCATTATTTCTCATTAGCAGTAGAGCCGCATTTTATCCAGTGAGGTGCACTCCTTAGGGTCTGCCAGGAACATGGGGTGCTTGCCTTCTGCACAGACGCAGACAGGTGAGCATAGACACGAACAGGTGAGCACAGACACGGACAGGTGAGCATAGACATGGACAGGTGAGCATAGACACGGACAGGTGAGCAGAGACATGGACAGGTGAGCATAGAATGGACAGGTGAGCACACACATGGACAGGTGAGCACACACATGGACAGGTGAGCACAGACACAGACAGGTGAGCACAGACACAGACAGGTGAGCACAGACATGGACAGGTGAGCACAGATATGAACAGGTGAACATAGACACGGACAGGTGAGCATAGACACGAAGAGGTGAGCACAGACAGGAGACAGGTGAGCACAGACATGGACAGGTGAGCACACACATGGACAGGTGAGCACACACATGGACAGGTGAGCACAGACACGGACAGGTGAGCACAGACACGGACAGGTGAGCACAGACATGGACAGGTGAGCACAGACATGGACAGGTGAGCACGGACAGGAGCCAGCTGAGCGTAGACGCAAGAAGGCAGGTGAGCACAGACACTAATAGGTGAGCGATGCTCACGTGATTACAGGCAAGCCCACAGCTGGTCACAGTACCAACAGCTGACATGACATCAAAGGGGAGTCTCACTGCTTTAAGCAGCACCAAGCCAGGTTCCCTGCGTGGGAGCTACCCGCACACCGACCTCCAAGTCGGGCTCTGCCTGGGGCCAGGAGGACTGGTCCTGGGGTTCTGGCACAAACCCATTCAGTCCCTGACTGAGGGACAGAGACTGGAAATCAGTGTCCAGGTGTCACCTGCCCCTGTCAGGTCCCTGGCATTGTAGAGGCACCTTCCAGCAGATCTGCAATAGAGCTGTGCGAACGTTCCTTCACGAAGAACAGATGCGTCCCTGACTGTGGCCAGGGAGCCAATATCATGACTGACATGTCATTCAGTCAGGTCAGGACCCCCAAAAGATCACTGCTGCTTTTCCCATTCCCCACAAAACGTTTGGACCGTAAGCGAAACGCCATCCTGGTGACTGCGCTGAGTTTCTAACAATAGTCCCTGCTTTTACACGGGTTCGACATTGGGGCCTTAATTAGGCTGACCTTCAAAGAAAGAACTTTCTAGAATCGGAATTCTTTACCGGACTTCTGCAGGGCACTTCCCGGGCAATCGACCCATCCAGATCTGATGACACAGGCTTTCCCATCTCAACCTCTCGTTTGTGTCAGACGCCAAATACCACAGGTGTCCCCAAAATGTACACACACTTTGAGTGATCATTAATCCCAGTGGGTTAACTCTGAAGAGAAAGCCACCTCAGTGGAGCCATCAGCTGTTAACGTGTGTCTACATGTTTTGGGGACACCCTGTATTTTTGTCACTTCCTCTGCCAAACACCAAAGTCCTCTTTAGAACCATTAGCACACTGAAAATGTAACGCCTGCTGAGAGCAGGGGAAATGTTGCCTCAGGCTAAAAAAAAACACATGTTTTTGGGGGGTGAGTGAGGGTGGAGTGGGCGGGGGGTGGACAGAAACCAAAACCTGCTCTGATCAGCACCTTCTAAGCAGAGGATCAATCTGAAGAGTTTGCAGCGTCTGCTCCAGACCCATCCTTGTCTAACTCTTCCCTCGGCTCCCACAGTCTGCACTCCTTTCCGTGCCTCATTCCACTTGAAATCCCTGGGAAGGAGGAGGGAGCCCCCGGCTTGCGGGTCACCGGGCGTGAACCAGAGAAGAACACCTGTCTCCTCCTCATGGTGTGGTCACGACCTTATGCTCGGGCATTGCAGCAAGTGACTTCCTCAGACAGTCAGAGGTGACAGTCTCACCCTTCAGTTCTATTAACGTTCCTCCATCAGCTGGGGTGGGGAACGTCTGGCCCACGGGCCGTACAAGGCCTGCAGAGTCACTGGGGTCTCGTATACTGTGTCCCTTAGAGCGCGCCCTCCACGTCACAGTTAACGGGATGCTTTAATCCCCATGAGGGACTAAGAAGAGCCATGTGTCAGGACAAGAATCTTTAGAAAGGACACAGGAAGTGCAGGTGAAAGAAAACGCCAGACCCGAAGAGGACAAAGGGGCGGGGGGGGGGGCGGTATTGTCCCCTGTACTCACCACAACCCATTCTGATCCCCTCACGGACTCTTCTCCCAGCCTAACCCAAGGGTCAACCCAGGAGCTGCTGTGGGAGCTCCGGGAACTGTGGAAGCCACACGGCACACAAGGTATCCCACTGCAGTTCCCTCATCCCCGGAGGATAAAGAAGTGGTTTGAAAAATGTCTCCAATACACAGTTAAATCGGACCATTATTATTACCATCCTGCGAATTACAAAGACAGTGAGTGTATCTGATGCAGAACTAAACATACAGAAGGAAAGAAAGAGAAAGAAGGGAAGGAAAGAGAAAGGCAAGGAAAGAGCAAGGGAAAGAAAAGGAGTGAGACTTGGCATCGTCATGGCAATGGCCTACATTCACCAGGCAGTTCTCCTTTAAAAATAGTAACAATAGAATTCTTTCCCCCTTAACTTTGCTGGAATCACTAATAGGCGCTTCCAATTACCAGAGAACAAGACTCATAGGATCAGACTTTGCATAATTTTCCCTTTTACTTGCAACTTCCCAAACAAAATGCCACACACTATTCCTGACTGCATTTGCTTCTTAAGCAAGGCTGGCACTAGGGCCACGTAACTCCTCTATCGACTCAACCAGATTAAAAGATCCAGGATGGCTACATCACCAAAAAAAATGCCGGAGGTCCCATGGAAACGATCTAACTCAGGCGAACACTGGAGAGCTCAGAAAATGGAAATTCTATTGTCATCACTTTCAAAGGTTCCGGTAATACCTCTTCCTCTTGGGACACACCGACACTCAGAATAAAACCAGAAAAGCAGCAGGTGCAGCGACTCCACCAACCGGAGGGCATGCCCCAGGTCAGTGCGCTGCTACCTGACCCTGGGCCCCTGTCGATACCCGGACCCACACAGCGGGAAGTGTTCCCAGTTTACGAAAGACGGTTCAGAGGGTCAGGAAGGTAGGTAGGTGCAAGCCACCTGGTTTCAGCCTCAAGTTCAAAGCCAGGATTATCTGATTTCCAAACTTCATTCAGTTGAATTTGACCATGTCACCCACAGCGCACAGGTGAAGAAATCCCACTGAAATATTACAGCCCCACATCCAAGCACAGCACCGGATTACCGGGCGGGACACCAGGGGGCCCTGTCTCCATCAATATTCCAGTCCTCTTATTAGGTGAGAAGCTATTTCTTCAGCTGTTTTAAGTGAAACTGTTTTGATTCTGCAAAAGGAAAGACTTAGTTTTGTTTTCTACTAGAGCATGGAATTTCCAGCCTAATTACTCAGCTCTTAGTACATATAGTTACAGAAGCACAAATATTACTTCTCTATCATGTGGCATACGCCTAGGAACAGGCAGCGACAATGTCACAGGCTATCTTAGGATGTGATGAAGAGCAGAGTTCCTCTTCTGGATTCTGCTGACCTCTGGGGCCGATGATGGGGGTGGTGGAGGCGGCCTGGGAGGTGGCCGGGGGCAAGGTAGGAGGTCTCCCACCGTCCCTGCTTGCTCCCTAGTCAGACACCGCAGCACCCGGTCTCCAGGTGTGGAGGGGGCACCTGGGAAAATGTGCAGACATCACCAAGTGTTTCCTGGGTGACACTGTCCCTGGTTGGACACCGTTGATAGAGAACCTGTATTAAAACACAGTCTTGGTTCTGCACACTGAGGGGGTGTTGGGGGGGGGCGTATACACAGGTCCACAACAGGGCAAGAGACGCAAACAAAATGCTACTGAGTTTACAGAAGAACTTCTCCTTCCTCAAGGAAGTGGCATTTCACGCTGTGTTGTCTCACATCATGCACCAGGGCCCCGGTGGGTGTCTACCCACATGGTAGGCTAATGCATACAAGCAACAACTCACACTTTTGCCCACCCTACGACGGGACCAGGCAGAGTTTTCATTCATCGCTTACTCGGGTATTTTATAAAAGGGACTTCCCCTGATAGTAACCATATCGGGATAAGAAATGTCTACAAAACTCAAACCCAACTCTGACACAGCATTATTACATAAAACCAGTAAGTCTGGGTGGCTGATCCCAATGTGGCCGCGCGGAGAAAGATGACGGTGAACGTTCCTCCTGACCCTGTGGCCCTTGCCGACCACCAGCCCCGAGTTATTCGTGCTCATTCGGAAGCGGGAAGTGGAGGAGAGAGCAGATCGTGGAAAATCTTTTCTTAGCTGCTTCTGAAAAGCAGTTATTTTCCCACGGCAAGTCAGCAAGTTTGTACAGTTAATCGATCCATTTTGATTACAATGAAAACTTACCTCCATTACCCAAGAGCATTCCAGATTCTAGAGGTAAAGAAAGAGAGTGGTCATCTCGCTACAGTTCATTCCTGCAGATGTTAAAGCAGTGGCTCTCAACCTTCTGGCCCTTTAAATACAGTCCCTCATGTGGTGACCCAACCATAAAATTATTTTCGTTGCTACTTCCTAACTGACATGTTGCTACTGTGATGAATCGTAATGTAAATATCTGCTATGTAGCGCGGTCTTAGGCGACCCCAGTGAAAGGGTCGTTGGACCGCCAAAAGGGGTCACGACCCACAGGTTGAGAACCGCTGTGTTAAAGGGTCAGGGGGTGGGAAGGGCATTTCCGACGCCAGGCACCGGGTCAGGGCCTTTCAATCCGCCCTCACTTCACCCACATGACCTTGCGCGTGGACGTGGCCATCTCCTTGTAGGTGCAGATGGAGGCTCCCAGGGGAGCTTGTCTGAGGCCACACAACCGCCCAGAAAGCCTGTTACTCAGACTGCCAGGTGTGCTGGGACATCACAGTCAACAGAGGGAAACGCTGTGTCCTTCTCACCAAGTGTCCCGAACACAACGCTAATAGGAAAGGTTAGCAGCCGGAAGAAATGGCTTCGCCCAGCAGACATCCCACGCTGGATAAGAGTGCCGCACGGGGGTAAGCAGATGTTCCCCAGCCGCCGAGCGTGTTACACGGAAGGTTCATAAATCAAGCGCTAAGTGTACAAATCATGTATCTTATTACACAAAAGACGGCAGCTGGAGTGATTTTCAAAACCTCTCACTGAAATATGATGCAGCCTGTGTTCTTTGGGAAATATGTTGAACACGCAGGAGTTTAAATTTACAGATGCTGCAGCGCGACAGCAGATACAGCGAGGATGGGACATGGTGGCTACTCGTGTAGTTATTCGAAGCTGAGCTACATGTTGCAGGATCACATAATTGGAATTATGACTATTTTGGCATCGAGAAAAGACACAGCCCACTCACCGGAAAGGTCCTTAATAAATCTGAATTTTATTCTCCTCGGTCCCCCCACCCTTAGCCCAAGCGACTGCTCTGGTTGCTGAAAATATACTCCCAGCTGTCAGAATTTTAGTATCAATCAAGCCTCTCTCTGCACCCTGGGCTGCGCGTGGAAAAAGCTTGGCTGATTCACAGATAAATCTGTCTCCCTCCGTCTGTTTATGTTTACGGTACCTGCTCGAGCTGAGAACCAGACGGTGACAGTGAATTAAGGCCACACAGGCAGTCGTTTTCACTAAACTGCACACAAGAGCTTGCAATCCACAGAATAAACACGCAGGCCCCCGGGGCCGGCGGGATGAGCAGCAGCCAGGTTTTAATTCCGGCGGCACGGAACCAGGCTGCGCGCCGTGCGCTGTGCCTCTGCAGCCGGGTCCTCTCTGAGGAGAGCCCAGTGGTCCTGGACGCGCCCCAGCATCTCGGTGTCAGCGCCGCTCCGAGCATGGGCTGCGCCCCAGCCTGTGAGGAAGAGACCCCAAACTCTCAGGCCCACCCGCTCCCTGGAGCGGAGTCAGCATTTCTAACAGGACTCCCCAGGGCCCTGGGGGTGCGCAGGAAGTGTGAGAAGAACTGGTCTCAATATGAAGTTGTAATAACCAACAGGTCCCAGCCCTGTGCTGCGCAGACATGGGATGGCCTTGGCAGTCTCGGAAGTGCTAGTAAAAATACACCAGCCTTTTTTTCTGTAACGTCTTTATGATTTGAGAGAGGAAGGGAGAGGGAGACAGAAACATCAACGGTCAGAGAGAACCGTGGCTCGGCTGCCTCCTGCACACCTCCTACTGGGGATCCAGCCCACTAACCGGGGATGTGCCCTGACTGGGAATCAAAGCCTGACCTCCTGGTTCCTAGGTTGACACTCAATCACGGAGCCGCGCCAGGCAAAATTGGCAAGTCTTTAACTGTATTGAGGTGTCTCCTGGGAAATGCTTCTCTGCTGACCTAGTAGAGAGAGTCTCAGAGAAGCCCACGGCCAAGGGCAGCAGCAGCCTGCTCCCCCCTTTTCTCACCCGGTGGGGCATGCTGCCTGGCCAGCGCTGGTGACCACCCTGCCCTTCCCTCCTCCACAGCTGGCGGTAGTGTCCACAGTGGGGTGGACACTCTGAGTCTCGTACTGAATGGTCTTTGCTAAAGGACCCGCAGGAGGGAGCACCCAGGCACCCAGAGGGGAGCGCTCCCAGGCAGGAGAAGTGGCGCCCCTGGTGGCGAGCGCTGAGATGATACGTTAACTGGGATAAGCCCTGCTCTCTAACCTGGAGTTTCCGTTAGATCAATGCTCAACACTCAGGGCAGTTTGCTGAAGAGGAAAGAAATGCTCTGTCCGGCTTGTGTGGCTCAGTGGTTGAGCATCATCTTATGCACCAAGCAGTCACCAATTTGAGTCCTGATCAGAGCACATGTCCGGGTTGTGAGCTCGATCCCCAGGAGGGGGCGTGCAGGAGGCCATCGATGGATGTTTCTCACTCATCAACGTGTCCCTCTCCTTCTTGCTCTAAAAATCAGTAAACACATATTTTAAAAAAAATCCTTGGGTGGCTCGCCCAGCCCAGAGCCCTGTTTCTCAGAAGGACCCCCTCCCAGCGCCAGGCCTAAGGCAGTCCAGTGTTTCCTCATCCCAAGAAGTGACGGAAGTAGGGTCTTCTCCCTGTAGAATTGCTGATTAGTGGGTAGGGACTAAATTAGACCCGAACCCCGGAGCCGGTGGGTCCTGCTAATACAGGGCTGGGATGACCCCAGAGCTGGTGGGTCCTGCTAATATAGGGCTGGGATGACCACTTTTAACTGACTACACCGAACCCAGAAAGAAGAATCTGCAAAGCAAAAGGAAATCGCATGGCAGACAGAGAGACAGACAGATGCAACAGACCGCAGGGTCCCAGAAACACAGAAAGGGCCACACCTGCACACGTGACCTCACTTCTGACTCCAGCCCTGCGTGGTGGCAGGTCCAGTAACTGAGTCTTTGCCGGACTAGCTTCAGGGTGGGAGGGGGCGTCTCGGCCAAGACGGCGGCCTGTCTCTTCTGTTTCCAAAGACAAACACTCCCTGAAATTAATGTTGTCAGTTTGGCTCATACACTGAACCGATGGGTAATTTTAGGCAAAACATCTTTAATTCCTTACGTCTCTATATTTTAACCCTTCAAACGTGAATGCAATTCCATCGAGACACCTTTTCTCCGAGGTCAGAAGTTTGGACGGATGCTGAAGGCGCTTCAGAAAAAGGCAGATTTGCACAATTCAAGGTTCTGAGCAGGAGCCAGCGTGGGGGCACTCGGAGGAGTGCTGGCACTTTAAATAGATAATGTAGCCAGCGACACAGCAGGCTCTGTCCCTGGGGAGGCCGCCTCCCCCGTGGCATCTGACACAATGCATCCCGCAGACTCCTGCTGCTGCCAGGGCCTCTATTTTGAGTTTAGAACCTTTTCATTTGTATTTTCCCCAAATGGCTTCTGTCTGCCTGTCAAGTGGGACTCTCGCCTCGCCGGGAGCCCTGGCTCGTGATAAGAAGCTGGGCTGGCAGGGCTGCTGGCGGCGCCCGGAACCGGGAAGCAACCCGCGTTCCCCTGCATCCGAGCGCGATGCCCGCACCGCCGCCCACCGCAGCTCAGCTCCGCTGCCTCCTGCTCAGATCAGACTCCCCAGCCCCGGGTCCCAGTCCGTGCCCACCCCGGTCCGTGTCGCACGGACGCTCTGACGCCACCTGGCAGGTGCGCTTCTTGACCCCTTTAGTGCGCAGAAGCCCTAACGGGCACTGACGGGTGAAGAGCAGTCGCCTCCGCTCACCTGGAGGCTCTGCGCGGTGACTATGGACCCCAGGCCTGGAGGCAAGAAGGAGCTGCGTCTGAACCCAGCTCTGCCACAGGGTTACTGCGAACAGTCACACTCCTGAACGTCCGATTCTTTATTAAAACAAACAGACAAACAAACAAAAACAACACGGCCCGGCTGGGGTGGCTCGGTGGTTGGGCACTGACCCATGAACCAAGAAGTCATTGTTTAGGTTCCTGGTCAGGGCACACGCTGGGGCTGTGGGCTCGATCCTCAGCAGGGGGCGTGCAGGAGGCAGCCGATCAATGGTTCCCTCTCATCACTGATGTTCCTATCCCTTCCCCTCTCTCTAAAACTCAGTGGAAGACATATTAAAAACACACACACACACAAAGAAAATGCTAGACGCTTTCTTTGGGTTCAGATGTAAATACTAGGACATGTGTTTGCGGGTTAGGAAAGGGCCTGGCAGAGCGCCAGTGCTCCGATGGGGCCGTGAGGACCGCGGCACCCCCGCGCAGAGAGGCTGCTTTAGGCTCGAAAGCACGCCATTCCCGTGTCTGCTGTGGCCAGGCCGTCAGCCGGCGCCCAGGGGAAGGAGGTCCCCGCTGTGTCCTGAGGGAGAAACACTAACTTCGGGGAGAGTGGGCTTCTGGGAGACCCGACGTGAGGAAGGCTCCGGGCATCGTGGAGAACACACGCCGGGACAAGGGCCCTGCTGTGTGCGTGTCAGTGACCCTGGATGAGTCCCCGGATGCTCCCGAGCCACTTCCTCCAGTAGCTGAGGGGTGTGTCCTGCCTTCTCCGGGGGGCTCTCTGCTCCTGGGAGCTGGGGACCCGCACTCCCGACGGTTCTCTGTGCCGCACACAGGACTGGGCTCCGTGTCTGAGGGGAGCTCACTCCCGGGACGTTAACCCTGCAGGTCACTCCCGACACATGGCATCGCATGGGGCGCAGGAAGGAGGGGGTGTCCTGGGCATTCTGGCTGGAGGCTGCGGCACTCGCTGGGCCTGCATTAACCCAGACTGCGCAGGCGCTGTGACCACAACCCGCAGGTGGGCGGCCTCCTATGTTGGGGTTTCCTGTCTTTGCTCCACAAAGTTGGGGTACCATTTGCCTGCTTCGCTCCCCATCTTCTCTTTGCTTAAATGTCCTTTTGTTAGTGAGACATCCAAACAGGCCTTGAGGAAGTTCCATGTATAAGCATCATGAAATATTGACTGGGAGCTATTCCCCCGCAGCTATTTCTCGGGCACCGCCCCTCCACGGCCACCCCATCGCAGCCTTTGTTTCCGAATCACGACTGCCTTTAGCTCACACCCTCTCTCTCTCTCTATAGCCGGCGCCTGGCTCTTTTGTCTGAAATCATGAGCAGGAGGACAAACGTGTCTGGGTACTCTGACGTCCCTTTCATGTCGCTGCCAGCAGCCACTTGCAGAGGTTTCATTTTCCTGCCTTTTCCCGCCCCCTGGAGCGCAGGTGAGGGTAAGAGGATTCCTGGGCAGCTGTGCCTGGCACCTGCTTTCCCATTCCCGCCTTCCCTGCTCCGGAGAACCTGCAGGGGGCGCCTCCGCCCTCTCCTCACCAGCATGCTCAGTCCTGTGCTGCCTGGACCGGCCTCAGCCCATTTGCAGAGCCTGTGAGTCTCACTCTCCTTTGAGAGCCTCCTTCCTCCTCCAGGCGGGAGGACACAGGCCGCTGTCCTCCCCCCCCCCAACCCTCTCTTTCAAAGGAGGATCAAATGGTGAAACCACCACCACCACCACCACCACTTCCAGTCCGTGATCTTGGAGCCCAGGGCCTTCCCCCTTGGAAGCGGATCTGACATTTGGGGAAGGGCATTCTGCTCTCATCGCCATGTCCTGCCCCCACCTGGCTCACAGCGGTACCTGGACATCCCATGCCTCTCCCACCAACCCCCAACCCCCAACCCCCAACCCCGATGATATTTCATCCCTTTCGGTTACAGTTGGCGGCGGCTTCCTTTCCAATCCCCCGCGTGGAAGCCTCTCGGATTTCTCCAGCTGGTTCCCGCTGCGTGTTTCCAGGACCCGGCTCCTCGAGTTGCCCCAGCAGCTTCCCTCTGAGACCCTGTTCCGCTTTGTGTCTGAATGTCTCCGCGGAGTAACATCATCCGCGTCCACGCGCCGGTGAGACCCGAGCCGAGCTGAACGTCTGCAAATAGCCGGTCGTCCCCGAAGCTGGGAGGTTGACTAAACGCTCTGTGCAGTCTTTAGACAGATACACACACACACACACACACATACACATATATACCTTTTTCTTTAAAATCCTAGGACCACAACGCCAGCAATTCATCGGCCTTTGGTCCTATTTGTCAGTACATCTTTGACAGCGATGCCCAGACCCTGCGAGTCTGAGGCCTGGGGACCGCTTTTACAGGGGAGACTGTCCTGGGGGTCATGTGCTGTGCGGGGTGATCTGTGGAGTTTCTACTCCCGATCACATGTGCGACTGAAAGGCGGCTGCACTAAACGTTCTAAAGACTTTGCTCCGCGTTTTGACAAGCTACCGTATGTCTTAGTGGAAACATGACAACGTGAAAATGTGCCGGAATGCCTTTTCCTTAGGATGAGAGCGAGGGTGCGCCCATGTGTTGAAAGGCCTTAAACAGTATCTTAGCACAATGGACAGACACTGGATTGTAATATTACCTCTTGAGGCCCCTCTGAGAGCACACCTGATTTCATTCATTCCAGCGGTGCCACGGGGCATAACGGTTCTTTACAAGAGGGCTGACCACATCATCTTTGCAGTTATGTAAATTAGGAAGAATTCCAGTAAAAACAACGGAATGATTAAGTATTAGAATACTGGGATAAAGTAGGGTATTCCCTAAAAACCTGTCGATTCTAAACCTGCTGAACTTCGAGCGGAGAACCAACTCACCGAAGGCGCCAGTCCCAACTCCCATTTTCCAGATGAGAAAGCGCAGCCCTGTGACGGGCGATGATTTCTCTCGCATCGCGCAGTTGGCCAATGTCCAAGTGGAAGGAATCCGTGAGCCCTGATGCTCAGTCTGTTTTTCCTTCCCTTTCGTTTGTAGAGAGGTAAGTCACAGCATGACGAGACCATTGTGGAGCATGTGATTGGAACACTGTTTCTTAGAGATGAAAAATTTGATTTCTAGTTTTGAAAATATGGTGGACTCGGCTAATAATGTAGACCAACACCTACCTGCAAACAAGAAAACTGGTGAATAAAAGATAACTAAATTTTGAAAAATCGATCAAGCTTAAGGAGCTGAGAGTGACCTCTGAAGGTGGCCACGATCGTCAGCCCACGGCTCACAGCCACGCCAGGCTTTGCTGCGGCAGCGGACTGTGAGCCAGGGCGAGCCGGGGCGTTAATGCTCCATCAGACAACACCTCTGAAGACAACGGGGATCCCCTAAATCCATGAAAGGAAACTGGAAAAACTAGGCAACTGGCCTTAAGAATGAGCTCTAGGTGTCCCCTCCAACAAATTGAAACCAAAAACGTCACTGAGTGAGAGAATCTGATCTAAATGTGTACAACTCACGAAATGTAGAAAACTAACACGGGAACTGGTCTGGGATGCTCCAATCCCAGGACACGGATAAAAGCTAACCCTGGGGCACGCTTCTACCGCATAGGGTGCAAGCATCCCGGGAAGGGGGGGGCAAATACCTAACATGAGCTCCCAAGATGCAACTATCAACTACAGGGGAGGAAAAGACCGCTGCAGGCAGGACCAGCTGGCACAGGACACAGAACATGCAATGGGGGCACCGGAAACACGAGATTATGAGCGTGGGTAGACAGCAGGAGCTTGACAGTGGTTGCAGGTAAAAAGGAATGGGATCCATGACAAAACAAGAGAATATTAGGATCAAAAAGAAAAACACACAGAAAAATAGGCCAAATAGAAGTTCTCGAAAAATGATTACTGAAATTTCTAAAAGCCAATGGCCATTTGAGGTTGCCATTAAGTGCTTTCCACGAGTATTCTGGTTCTCCTTTATTTCTGGGAAAAGAGTAATATCGTATTTCCCTGCCCCCCTTGGAGTCACCGGGACTGTGTGGCTGCCTTTGCCAATGATATGGAAGCAAAACTGGCATGTTCCCATGTTGGGAAGAAGCTTTCAGATCTCGTCCACAACCCCACAGCCCTCCTTTCCAGACAGCGCCTCCCCCCACAGGGGCCGCTGTGCACAGCACGGAGCAGGGCCCCCAGGATGCCTTGTGCTGGGCAGGTGACACGGGGGAGAAATAAGCTCCGTGGTTCTAGCCCACGAGAGCCGGCGGGTTGCTAGTGCAGCACAGGTTAGCTGTCTGGACTGACGCACAAAGTTGAGAAGCAGAGCAGACAAAGATGAAGAAAGGATTTGATAAGTGGACTAGGATTTTTTTTTAATCCTCACCTGAGGATTTCCATGGATCGTTAGAGAAAGAGTGGACGAAGGGAGGGAACAGGGACGATGGAAGAGAGGGGGAGAGAGAAAGAGAGAGAGAGATACATTGATGTGAGAGAGACAAGTAGATTGGTTGCCCTCCACCTGTATTCCGACTGGCGCTTAGGGATGAAACCTGCAACCCAGGTATGTGCCCTTGAGTGGTGATCAAACCTATTACCCTTCGGTCCACAGGCCGAAGCTCTAACCACTGAGAAACACAGGCCAGGCTGCCGTAGGAATTGGAAAAATTTGCCCAGAATGCAAAATGGAGATATAAAGGAATAAAAAAATATGAAATGATAGCTATAAGTTATGAGTAGGAGGAAAAAACGGTCCAGAATAGGTATAATTAGATATGCAGAAAAGGACAAACAAAATGTCTCATGTCAATATTCAAATGAATGATAGATAAGAATTTTCAAAAACTGAAAAAGGGAAATTTGTCTTCCAGTTGAAAATCATGAGAAAAACTAAAAAAAAAAATTCATAATTAAACATATCATAATGAGTGTAGCACTCCCATCGCAGAGAGAAAACCTTAAAAGCAAACAGAGAAGAAAAGACAGATCACATAAAAGATTGTCAATTTGACCAACAGAAGACTAATTAGCTACTGTAACAAAGAACAGAAAACAATGTAACCCTATCCTCAAAGTAATGAGGTGAAAAATATTGTCCACTAGGAATTCCATATATAGTTTAACATTATATATGCAAAAATGCAAAAGAATGAAAAAAATTATTAAACAGTTTACTATTAAGGGAACATATAGGTATACTGAGGCAAAGGAATCTCAGCTCAAAGGAAGTGAGGTGCCAGAAGGAATGATGAACAATAAATTATTAAATGAGGGGAAAACCTATATAAGTTGAGCTTTGATTATATTAAATATAAAACTAACCATCATGAACTGGAAGAAAAATCAAGTTGAGCTGAAATACTATGTATAAAACAGTAACTTGAAACTGAGAGGCATGATTAGAGTTACAAGTCTATAACTTCCTCTGATTGGAGAACACTATTAAAACTGGGGCACTGCTCAGCTGACATTTTAAGCGAATCTACTAAAAATGAGTGAGAGTCCAAAGTAATAGGAAGGGATAGTGGAAAAAGGAAAACAGGTTAGTCCATTAGCAGGTGAGAACAAGATATATATGGAAACAGAAAACCAGCACAAACTATGCGGAGACACACACAAAAACTATCACAATATATGCAGACACATAGAACCTGACACCAAATAAGATGGTAGAGAGAACGTTATAACACTTTGGGATTCAAAATAAGTCCAAACAATTCACATCTCTGGATAAAAGAGAGAAAATAAACCAGATTAAAACAAAAACAAAAATAAAAAAAAACATAGCTCACTGCTACTGACAGGAGACCCGCCTGCAGTGACATACGCGGGCTGGAAGCCAAGGAGGAGAGAAACCCTAGGCAAATGTTAAATAACTACGGCAGGTATGGCACCATCCACATCAGATAAAGTAAATATCAGGTCAAGAATCATTATGGAGAACAAAAAGACTCATCCCACAATGATCGGAGGTCAAGTCAGGAAGTTCAAGGGAACCTGATGCCCATGCGCGACCAGTAGCCCAGGTCACAGGAGTGAGCAGTGACCCTCACCCTGGCCTTCCCTGCCTGGTCTCCATGGGACCTCACACAGCTGAATGCTACCCTTGCTTAGATGTCTCCCTACTAGAGAGCAGACTGCAAGTTCCAGGCCCTCCCGCAATGGACCTGCAGCACCATGGCCGGATCCTAAGACAGGGGCCCGGAAATAGAGCTGAGTAAATGCTTGCTGGGGGAACCGAGGGTCCAGAGGCCCCCCACGCGGCCTGCTCCTTCCCTTTGTCCGCAGGGATGGCCGGATGGCCCCAAGCGGCCTGGGGTCACAGAGAGCAGGTCACCCGGCCACCTTTTCACAGGGAAGATGACAGACACTTGCTTGACCTTACAATGTATCACACGCTCCCTGAATCCCGCGATGACCTCTCAATGCCCACACTGCGACCGCCATTTCAGTCTTCAAAGACGAAGCCAAAGGTGAAAGAATCAATCTCTACTACATTCCACAGGAGAAACTCATCGATAATAAAAATGATGGACGAAGGGCATGGACATTTTCCAGCAGTGGCTTATTGTCTATTACACTTGGAAACACCAGCGCGGACACATTTCAATGTCAGCCACGGGGGTGTTCTCTCAGCTCCAACATCACCTCCCTCCATGGGGAGTTAGTGCTCCCTCTCCCCCACCCCCCACCCCTGCCCCGGCACAGGTGAAGGCTCCGGGGGCGGGGAAGGCTCCGGGGGCGGACTGTGGAGAAACAGGGAGAGTACAAATCCCGATTTAAAATATATATATTGATTTTGGAGAGGAAGGGAGAGAGAGATAGAAGTCGATGATGAGAGAGAATCATGGATCAGCTGCCTCCTGCACGCCTCACACTAGGGATCGAGCCCGCAACCCTGTCGGGGAATCGAACCATAACCTCCTGGTTCATAGGTTGATGCTCAACCCCTGAGCCACGCTGGTGGGCTGCAT
>PVJC01030639.1:0-21069 GCA_004026665.1 Murina feae
GCGCGCCTCCGTACCTCTGTACTTTGCTTCCGCTGCTGCTCTGAGTCTCAGACTCTTCTCTGGTTGTAGGATTTTCACTCAGCCAGCCGTCCTGTGGGTGCGAGGGGTGTCCGTGTGTTCTTTTCGTGGTTTTTCTGAAATAGTTGTTCACAGCTGCATATGCGGTGTCTACCCTATGCCGCCATCTTGTTTCTCCAAATTTCAACTTTATGATACTTCATCTAAAGAACTGAAAGGTTTCAAAAGTGTGGCAAGAGTTCAATCAGCCCTTAGTGTTTATTCCTTAGAGTTTTAAAGTCAATGGCTCTCTTTAGGCTTCTGCCATTCATTATTTAACATACATTAAGTACATTATTCTATTTACCTATATTGTGTGTGTGTGTGTGTGTGTGTGTGTGTGTGTGTGTGTGTGTGTATATATATATATATATATATATATATATATATAAATGTATGTTGTAGTACACATTATGTGGTACATTACATATTATGTACCTTATTTAACTAGTGAATGCTATGTCTTCATTTAGATCATAACCTAAACTTTCATAAATCCTGTCATTCAGAGACGCTATTTAACCTTTGAGGCACGCCTAAATGAAACACGGAGTCTTAGCATATACATAGATTAATAGCCTCTAAAGTATTCTATTTAAAGTTGGTGCCAACTTTAAATTTTACCAAATAGTTTTAGCATGCATAGACAAAAATATAATGCAGTGTTATTTTGGGTTGTTTAACCTTCATAGTTTTTATAATTTGGTCACAAATTAAAGTTTCATTATACAGAAAGTCAAAAGGGACACTACTTTATTTAGAAATAATGTAATCAGGAAGCAAAAAAAGTGCAGACTTTCTCACCCTATACTTCACCAGAGATTGACTCATCTGTGCTCTGGGAACAGGAAGTGAATAAATGCACAGAGCAGGCTCTGGGTTAGAGACTGGTCCAAAAGTGTTTTTATTTTAATCAATAAAACACCTGCCTACTCGCATTGCCATTTGAAATACTACCAGATGTAACAAAACAACAAGACTAATCAGTAAGTGGCTTACATACCCATGGGTATCTTGATATAGATCATGAAGCAAAGAGCACAGCAAACATAAACGCTTTAACACATGCGATCCATTTTGAACGCTAGAATGCCTGAGATTTGGAGAATATTTCCTCTACTCAACATAGGCAACCCAAACTCATTTAGTCCATGTTCAAATATCTCTTTTATCTTTGTAGACAAATTTTCTCAAGCCCTAATAAGCATTATTCCGACAACAACTGAAAGGTTAATAATGTCTTCATAAAAAGAAATTAAGGATGTCCATCCAAACGTTTGACCTGGAGACTTTAGTTGGCCCTGGAAAAAAGAAAACTTGTCATGGATCTTAATAGTTAGGGATCTATCACTTCACAGCTGGAGAAACTTGAATGAAATATATTCCAAACTTCAGTTTCTGCATCTGTAAACTGGGGCTAGAAATAACTACTTCCAAAGTTTGAAATATGAATTTTGAGTGAAATAAAGAGATGAACACCTCTGTGGCTCATAATAAGCCTGGATAAAGTGTGGTTATGGCTGCTGAGAGGGGTAGTGACCAAGTCCTCACAGGCAGCCTCTGTCACTTATGGTACTTAGCCTGACTAACTCAAGTTATTTGGGCTTCATAATCGCATCTCCCAGCTAAGCAGTCAAAAGAGAAATAGCAACTCCTTTATAGTAAATGTCCTTCCATTAAAGTGACAATCCCTTTTAGGAAATAAAGTCAAATACTTATTTGAATGTAGTTGACAATATTTTTTAACTTCCAGACAAAAGATATCAACAAAATACTTCCCAGAAAAGTTACTTACTAGTAAAATAGTTCTAATTTCAGTAATGTAATTATTGCACCATTCAGCAATAAGATGTTCCTAAATACCCATTTACTTCTGTTTCAATGCAACTGAGATTAACTGATGAATATTTGAAAAATATTCCAAAAATCTAAAACATAGATAACAATGTTTCAAAATATCTGTATAAAACTTTGAAGTCAGTTTATAAAACATTGCATGTGGTTTTAATGATTCAGTATACAAATTCTGCTCACTTGAATTTTAAGAAACTATAATATTTATAATATACAGAATAAGCATTTCCTTAAGGAACCAGATAAAATGCCTTGTTGTTCTCTATAGATAAATAAATTGATATTAATAAATCTGAAGGCAACATTTACTAGAATTCCAATGGCACAGTATTGGGGCTCATTATTTCACACTTAAATAATATTTCTTTTATTTCAATATTCAGTGTAGAGTCCATTGTTCTATACATTCAAATTTTCCTCTGATTTCTTAAAGAACAGTCACCAATTCTTAAACCACAAGTGTAACAATTAGGAATGAAAGGATGATAGACACAGTGACCTATTCTGGCTTTGTTCTCTCAAGTAGGAAAATCACGACTCGAGGAACAAGAACAGGTGTACCCTCTGAACACCTACGCCTCCAGCAATTCCTCAGGGACTCACATCTCGCTGAGGAGGCGGCGGTGAATGAGGCAGTACTGTACAGAGTGCATATGCATCAGAAACTGCCCTTAATACAAACCTTTATTTCTTATCAGATTGAGGTCTTGGAAAAGTTACACCCTTTATTTATATACTGGGAAAGAAAAAAAATGGATTTTTCCAGTTAACTGTTGGAAATTTGAAAACCAACTAGATATTTGATGATGTAAATAAATGATTGTTAAATTTTTTTAACTTCTGTTTTAAGAGAAGCTTTTATGTTTCAGAGATTTATATCGAAGTAGTTAAGGATAAAAGACTACGGCGTTCATAATTTGCTTCAAAATAATACGACAGGGGAAAGTTTATGGGGGAGATGGATGGGACAAGAATGGCCATGGGCTGAAGGTTAGCAAATGTGAACAAGGGTGCTATTTTGCTATTCTCTTTCTCGGGTAAGTGCAGTAAGTGTAGGTAGTGATTAGTAAATGAAGTAATGTATAAAGCCTTTCTTTTATAACATTTGTCTACTTACATATTTTGAAAATTTCCTGTGAAAAGGCAAGAAACTTACTGTAGTGTATCTAGTCAACTTAAAAGCTCTCAATGCACTATACACACAAAAAAGTAACACACAGTTTTCTTTAGTAATGAAAACTGATCATGTCTGATACAATTTTCAGTTTTGCAAGTTATATTCTTTAGCTATGTAAAAAAAAAGTGTAATCTGGGGACCACCTACATGCTATATATTATGTTTCCAAAATAACATATTTAGAAATGAAAGTTGCAATTCCCCATTTTATTTGGCTCAGCAGCATACTGTCAGACCTGAGGACCACAGGGAAGGACCAGTCACAGCGCTCCTGTGGTTTTACAGGAGTTTCCAGAATAATGAAACCTAATGTTATCTTTCATAGTGAGGACTGCAGTGCTCAGAGTAACATTGAAAAAGCAATACTGTTGGTGAAAATCTCGGTTCACAACTACTGCGAGCAATCTAATTCTGCCTCGTTTCTATTCAGAATTCAAGACTGTAAATTATTTCCTTCTTTAAAATACATCCTTTTGTCATACATTTATCATACATTCTTTAACATAATGTCATGGTCATAAGCTCTGAAGTATTCAAAATATGAGTGTTGATCTAAAGTACTCTGCAATTCTTGCATCAAATCTTAAACTTTTAATGTCTATTCATTGAGCTAAGCAATTTCATATATTCATTTAATCCTCACAAAAATCTTGACAAAGCCTTATATAAAGACCACGTATTGAGCAACTTAAGAAGGATTAATCAAGCTTTTCAAACACCCACCTGTACTGAGAGATTCTAATTCAGCCCCTCATCAAACTGACTTGGAGCTGTTTTGCTTGAGAATACTGAGTGGCGTATGAAGGGAATGCACTGCAGATGGAACCCTTGTGCAGGTTCTTCCAAAGGTCAGAGCTAAGGCATATTCTTAAACACACAGCCCTGGCTGGTTCCTTCATCCCAGATTGCGCAGACCACAGCACGGTTTGAAGAAATACTACTGAAGGTGTTTACTCGCTATGGGGCGGCACATTGGCCTCCAATGAGATACCTTAGCACATCCAAATCATTTGATTAAAATAATTTGTAATTTATACTATGCATTTTTTAAAGATACTGAATTACTTTCAAGTCCAGGGCACTAAAATATAATTACCCTGGCAAATGCACTTGAAGGAACATTATGAAGCAATTAAAATGGTGATTTTTGCAGACTATTGAAAAATTAGCCTACTCTCTTCATTACTTAGGTGTAATACATGATTGTGTGATCAGCATATGTGCACATTAATTCAAAGTTAAGCATGATAAGAAAGGAATAAACATTGCACATCAATATTTTAATAGCGTTTTAAAGTGATAAACCGATTTCTTTTTATAAGTTGACTATTTTGAAATTTTTAGTGATGTCATTATAATACCTAGACACTGAAATGTAAAAAAAAAAGGGAAAATCAAATATGTTATTCTTTTTTCATCTACTCTTAGCCTCTCTCCTTTACCAGCACTCCCTTGTCCTGGACATTATCCACTTCCTGGACATCTACTGAGCGGTTTTTCTGGGTTGTCTCTCACCATGGGATCCAGTGACCTCGGGAGAATATCCCCAAACTGAGTTCTGATAATTGGCAATTTTCTAGTAACCCAATGCCCTACATGCTTCCTAAATTTGCCTTTTGATAAACCACATTTCAATGAAATCCAAGAATAACAACAAATGCAGATAACTCCTTTGGAGAGCGTACTCCTTTGCAGACCTAGCATGAATGGTTTGCCATGCATTAACTCACCCCCAGACTTTCCTGGGAGAGAGATCTCCTTTTCTCATTTTACAGAGAAGAGAACTGAAACATAGAAGGGTGACGTGACATCCAGGGTCACACAGTTAGCAATTTAGGAGAGAAAAAAACAGATTTGTGAACAGACGCTCAATTTTATTGTAAAAGGCTAGCAAATGTCAGGTGGATAATGCCATGTGCTGGCAGGAATGTGGTGATATGGGGACCCTCAGGCATTGCAGGTGGGACTGTAGATGGGTCTAACTATTTCTGAAAGCACCCTCGCATTATGCAGTACCAATCACTGATCAATCATTGATAGGTATCTATCCTATTACCTAGTGTTTCTGTTTGTAGTTATATATCCAAAGCAATTCTCATATAAGGCGCATAAGGGACATGGATGTAGTACTCCTTGCAGCATGGTGACTGTGAGCCGAAAGCAACCTGAGTGCCCATGGCTGACAGAGTGAGAATTCAGATGAGGTAGAAGCCCAGCGTGCAGTACTACGTGGCAGTGAGCAAGTCCTCTGGATGATTCTGGGCGCATGCTAAAAAAGGTGACAACCTCCGCACTACCTAGACCTAAGTTTTCCTCTAGCAGAAAATCCGCCCCTTCTCTCATCAGATATTCGTTTGTTCATTTATCCATTTATTTATGTAATGCTTGTGATTACAACCATGAAATTATATTCATGGAATGATAGAATTTGTGAATTGACTGTAACACTAGTATTTTATGGTGCAGGCAGGCCTTATTATTTTTGGTTATTTACTGCTACTCTTAGGCATGTAACAGTTGCTGTATGTTCTATCCTGAGAAACACATAACAATAAAAACAAACCTGTGCACTCCATACCTGATGTGCGTTGCATGCGCATGCCAAAGGCCCTTTCCCCTGTCGCTCACACAGCCCTACTCCCCTGGAAAGGAGGCAGACAGGCACTGGCCCTGCTGGCTCCATTGCCATTAATACTGAACCCCTACGATTTAATCTACTTCCCCACAGTTCTCCTGAGAGGAGCGGAGCGGTGGTCACCACCATTCTTCTGACTGTCATATATAACAACTTTTCTCCGTTCTCGTTGTTCCTTTATGAGTTTTCCACCTTCCCTGTCCTCAGCATCATCCATGGTTTCTCGGCCTGGAACTGCTCCCCACCCTTTGAACTCCTGGCTCAAATATCACCTACTGCCTCGAGCTTCCCTCATGCCCAGGTAGGGTTCTATTATTCCTTCTCCTGCAGCCCTGCTCTCCATTCACATGTTTACTAACATAGAGGCCAGATTGTAAAGTCCTATTTCCATGTGTCTTTGTGATACCCTCTAAGAAAGGGAAACTGTCTTATCCATGATGGACTCCCTGCATGTATGTCACTGCCTACGGCACAACACTAAATGAGTGTTTGCTGAATGAATGAATGATTACTTGATGGTAAAGCTCAGTACATGTTCATCCATATTACATATGTCACTCCCACCTTGGGATAATCTTCCTGGGTCCAAAACCTTCAGTGACAAATGAAGCATGCCCACCCCAGCCTTTCGCTCCTGAGTGTCCCGCCTTCGTTGTGTGCTCTCTCCATCCCTACTGCTCTCTGCACTCTCACTTCTCTGCCTTTGCTCGCAGCGGACCTGGAATGCCTCCCAGATCCACCTACGGGAACCTCTTTCCAAATGTCTCACTACTTAAACTCCATACCACGCACCCCCGCTCCAAGTCTTTCCAGTTCCCCTCTACCACTGTGTCTCTACCTCCTTAGAAGCTTCTCCTTGTTTCTTGTGTTTACTTACTGACCTGCTTATGTTTTTAAGTTAATCGCTTCAGTTGTTCACTGTGTATCCAAGCTACCAAACTTGTAGATGTGAAGGTTTTGCATGTAAATTGGGAAGGATGATGCCTCCTGGTCTTTCGGGGTAGTTTTGAAGAGTGAGTGACTGCTGTGCAGACCCATAGTGCTGGCTGATACACAGCAGACATGAGGTAAAGGACAGTGAGAGACAACAGCAGCCCCATTGCTGTGATAAACAGCAGCACAGGACACCACCCTCCCACAGGGTCACTCTGTGGCTGTGATGAAGTGCGACAGAAATCAGACCACTCTGTTATTCCGTCCAAATGCACACCAAAACTAAAATCATGTCTGAACCGTGAAAGTGACCACATGTCCCCCGGCTCCTTCATTAGCAGCTATGGCTTCAGCCCTGTCCCATCCCTCCACCTGCTTTATAAAAATCTGCAGACTCACATACTGTGCACCTTTCCTTGTAACAGGTAGTCAGCCCAACTCTGATTATAGTTCTCAATCGGTTCGGTGTGTTTAGCTGGTGGACAGCAGTGGCAGCTATTTTTGAAGTTGGTATGTTTGCTATTATGTGTTGAATTAAAGGGCTAGCTACCAACTGAGTCTCCAGAGATATGAAGTCATCGTCCCTTCTGCTCCTTTAGATATATAAATACCTACTAAGTTAGTAATCATTTAAAATGTGTCTTATTTTAGTTGACCTTACGATCATGTTACATATGATCCAGATCATTTCATCTTAACCATGTTCAGGCTAACTAAAAAAACAGCGATCTTTTCAGAGGGCCGCAGTGTTGTTGGTACCTGTTCCTAATTTGTGACTGAAACAGAACTGACTAAAGGTTCTCCTTACACATTTTTATAGAAGATACTTACAAAATATAACTTATCTCCAGTTGAAATCATGTATCACACTCTATTTTGATAATCCTTGGCCTGAGAAGGGAATAGTAAAAGTGGGAAAATGACAGCGTCAAATCCCGCATCCCTGCTAAGGATCTGACCTGAGCAATTCCCAAAGGTCGTGCCCTCCCTAAGCCCGATTTCTGTGCTTTCCAACTGGCCCCCATTAGTTTCCATTATGGCCATCCCTCCAGGAGAGTCGGTGTTGCCATCAGAAGTAAACCATTTCCAAAATACAACTGTCTTAACAAGAGGAATGTTGTGGGCTCTAGTCACACTGACTTCCCTAGTTGTATTAATTAGCAGAAATGTATTCATCATGTCATCTAGCCATCGCTTTGGGAAAAGGTAACTGTGGCCCCAAGTAAAAAGGGCCTACTACCTGCCAGTAATAATTGGAAGAGAAGGCACAAAAGTACGATTTCAACTTTGGGGCACTCTCCATGGTAGAAATATGTAAATGATACATCTCTCATCACAGCAGTTGAATTCTTTATAGACACCTTCTAGACTTTACACATTGGTTCACTGACACCTCCTAGGGCTTCTTCGATGATAATGTTTTAATTGAACTAAATATATATTTATGCAGATACCAAGAGTGTCTAAACTTAATTTCAATAAAACCATTTTAATTTGAAGTCTAACTTATTCTTAAAATAATGGAAACTTTCATTATAAAAGTAACAAGTATGTTATGACAGAATTTGGAGGAAAGGAGAAAGGAAGAAAAAAGGCTACTCACAATTCGATCACTCTAAAAATCAGCAGAAAGCTGGATCATTTCTTCTTGCCATCTATTTGTACTCCTATTTGTTCAATCAGTTTACAATTGTAATTGAATACCAGTAAACAAAGTATTGTTCATGTTTATCGTAGCTAATTAACATTTGGAAGACATATTTGCTCTATTTGCACTTTTCAAACATTCTGAGGTGTGCACATGAGTATACACCTGCAAATGCAACCTTTCTGATTTCAATGACAACACAGGACATGGCATCTATGATTTACAGAATAGACTCCATTTAAATAGACGCTATGTAAATAACTTGCTCAAGGTCAACTTGCAAAATAAGTAAACATTCCTGACCAACTGTATTCTATCACTAAGATCAGAGCCCCTCATGATGAATGTCAAATGGTAAGAGGAGTTTTTAAAGGTATATGTTTTCTCATGAATTTTCAGGTGTTGGGAAGCTAGAGCTTACCATAATAAATAGATAAAACTTTTCTCCCTGCTCCACTTGATTTTTTCTTTGGCATGTCCGCTCATCCCCATAAAAAAGTATATCCAGAGGAAAAACAATCCAGGGAAATATTAGACACACTAAAGTGCTCAGTCTAACAGAGCTTGTTTCTGAGAGTGAAAAAGAAAACAAGTCATCTGTATTGAGTAGATTTACCTCTGACCTCACTGAAGCCCCTAATGTTTAAGTTATTGTATAACTACTTAATAGATACAATAGTTCCCTGAAGAGGCATCGAGGAAAGCTAGAATTTAGCTGGGACTCACAACACAGAAAGCTAAAGTCTCTTCTCAGGAAGGCTGACTGGGGTCACAGCTCAACATGAAGATGGCCTGTTTGCACCATCCCACCCGGCTCTCCCAAGTGCCCTCCCCGCCCCTATGGAGCCTCTCACTGCTGCCCGAGTGCACCATGATGGGCCCCATTCCACTGCCATAACTTTGTATGTGTTTCTCCTCTTTTAAGAATGCCCGCTTCCAGCCCGGCCAGTGTTGCTCAGTGGTTGAGCATCGACCTATGAACCAAGAGGTCACAGTTCCATTCCCGGTCAAGCATATGCCCAGGTTGCAGGCTTGATTCCCAGTGTGGGGTATGCAGGAAGCAGCCAATCAATAATTCTCTCTCATCATTGATATTTCTATCTCTCTTTCCCTCTCCCTTCCTCTCTGAAATCAATAAAAACATATTTTTTAAAAATAATGCCCTCATTCCCTTCCTCTCACCAGACCCTCATGAGACCTTCACTAAACCTTATCTGACCTTATCTGCACACAGTACTCTCAGTTGTTCTCAGACCTCTCAGCCCACTAGGCTGTGATCACTGTAGGGCCCAAACTCTGTCTCACTTAACTTCATGTACCCAGCAGCATGTAAGAGGTGCCCAGTGCTTAGTACATGCTGATGGAATGGATAAATGGTCCTGAATGACAGCTCATAGCAATGGGGCTTCCTACCACTGTCACGGGGATAAACAGGCAATGAAATAAAGGCTATGGTATAAAGTAGGGCCGACTTGATGCTATCCCCCATTTTGTGATACAATTAATACCTCTGAGCTTCATTCATTCATCGCATGTCCAACCTAGCGTATATTCTGGAGCTTCACAGTGGATATTAAAATTGATTTTGATAGTTGAGACTAACCATAGCAACGGTAACATATCAATGTATAGGTTCTTTTTGCCCCCTAATGGAAAATGTTGCCGGGGAGTTGGTGGAGAGAGTGAATTTGGGAGAGAACCTTTGAGTGTCAGGAACAAAAGAACAAAGAAGAGCTCAATCTCAGAATGAGACCAGACAATCACGGCTGTTAGAGCCATCTCACAGCCTCGGAGTAAACTGTGATGTCACTGCTGAGGCTATTGGGCTGAGCTCCCATTGCTCAGGCTTGACAGGAAGCAGAAGTGCCCTCACAGGGACAGGGAGGAAGCAGACACTGGATGGAGAGCTTTGGCGTCCTTCCTCCTAGCACCGCAGCTACGGCCTCCTGCCCTGCTGACAGGTGACAGCCGTCTCCACGCCCTGACACTCGGGGACATCTGTGCAGCAGGAAAAAATCTGTGCCCAGGTATCCGTGTGCCTGTGCAAGCTTTAAACATTCAGATCCCATGACCATTTGTTACTTCAAATAAGAGTTCTTCCCTAAGGACTCAGCACTCACACACACACAAAATTGGTTTTTCTTTGTGTTTGACTGAGGGCACATTTCCCGAATGACAACAGGGACAGAGCAGAGCTGGCAGTGTTGGCTAGAAAGTAGGTCCCTGCACAACGCACCCACTGGGAGGAGCCATTTCCCCCAGTCCTCCAGGATGTGCCCCGATTGTTTTGAGTAGATGTACAGTGTCTTGTTTTAAAAATAAAAAAGGAATGAAGCAGACAGCACGTCTGCAATGTGACTTTCTGTAGCCTTCCTTCTCTCGTAGCTACCTTTTCATAGGACTCATTTCAGGTACTTCACACCCTGGTTTGAGAATTTTGACCTCAATGCTAATACTGGTTCCCCCTGTTGGTGAGTTATGTTTGGGAACATTTCCTTAACCTAATTCTCCACTTAAAATATATTACGATCTGTTTCTAATGCCAACATATTGAATAATTTGACACATCTTATTATTTACTGATATGAGGAACACAAGCTGAGGCCTGTGGCACAGCGCTATTCAAACTTTAATGTGCACATGAATTTCCTGGAGCTCCTGCTAAAATGCGGACTCTGGCTCAGCTTGGAGCGGGGCCTGAGAGTCTGCATTTATAATGAACCCCCTTCTGCATGACCCTGATGCTGCTGGTCCTGGAACCACACCTTGAGCAGTACAGTTGCAGAGCTGTGCTACTCAAGCTGGGTGGGCATGATATCACAGGGCAGGCTTATAAAAGCACCATACCAGGACCCTGTGCCCTGAGGCTCTGACTGAGCAGGTCTGGGGTGGGATCTTACCTTCTACAACTCTAACAAGCTCCTAAGTGATGCTTAGGAAATCAGACTTTCAATATCACACGAGGCAATCTAGCTGAATCGTAAAATGCAGCCTGCCCTTTACTAGGCCAAGCACACAGCTTTGGCATAATAGGACATTGTGGATAAACATTAGCGTGCTGTAGAATACTCCCACATAAAAAAAGCAATTTTTCAGATACAAATTGGAAAGACTGCCCCCAGTGGGAAAGAAAATTGGAGGTAGGTTGACTTTTTCAGCAGAAAAGAATAAGAGATTTTAAATAAAGTAATACTTGAGTCTTTATGTTGGAAATGCTTACCACATCTGATTCTCATAGTAAGGAGGACAATAATAATCTTTAGGCTTTGGCCAAAATTCAGTGTGACTTGTTGTCCCTATCAATAGACAAAAGAAGTTATTAGGAACTAAAAAGAAACACCAGACTCTATACTTTCCAAACTTCGAGAATGTTCAACCCAGAAGTGGGCAAAAATAGTTCAATTTAGCTAAGCAAGATGAGGAAGAACAAGGATGGAATAAAAGTTGACAAGGAGTGGATGTGTGGTGGTTAATTTTACACATGAGATAACTTTCAGCATCTTAAGTTTTCCCTTTTATTTTGCGTTCATTTTACCCTGTGGAAATTGACTGATATATTTATGAAAACACTAGAAGCAAATTAATGTCTCCTTCATTTGTTCTAATATATAGCCCACTTAATCAATCGTCTACTAACTGTACATTTCTAAATGTTTCAGAACCACTTCATCACTGACCCAAATTAGAAAGAATGGTGTTTTGCTGTGTAGAGGAAAGTATTTATTTCCGTTTTAATTTTTATACCCATGTTTGAAAAATGCTGACTTCCTAGGAGAGTGAATTCTTGGCAGTACACAATGCCGCTGCCTTCCTAAGGATGGATGAAATAAACAGCAATGCTATAATGAACTCTCTGGGTAAATGTCTCAGAAATGTTCCTAACACAAGATGCTGACAGAGCTAAACCCACAGGATGGGCACTTGTAAAATAATTGCTACCTACCTACACTTGATGGTGATTTTTATGCATCCCCTCATATCAGTGACGGATGGTAAAACATAAAACCTTCCATTTGGGGGCAAAATAGACTGGCAAGTACATCTTAATGACTAATCTTTACATGGTTTCAGAAAAATTAATGTTTTTTTTAAATAAAATATTTTCACCAGCCTAGAAAACAAGGAAGGAGGGGGATATGGCCCTACTATATTTCATAATAGTAACGATGGCATCCTCAACAGTAATGGCAAGAGCTTTACATTTACTGAGCACAATCCATAAGCAGCACATTAGACAACAGAAATAAGTACTCTATCGCATCCTATTTCATTCTCATGACAACATAATCTTCTTTATCTAAATCTCTATTAAATTATATTGGCTGACAATATGCAATCAAGATTTTGCCCATGTTGTACGTTTTTTAAAACAACATTCATTTTCATTACTTCTTTGCTAGGTTACTTCATGAACATTGATCCTGAAGTTTCAAAGGGCAATTTCTATTTTTTGTTTTTTTTGTTTTTTTTTGTTTTTTAGTACTGTGAAGATAATCTCACCATATTTTATCACAAAGTCTAATTACAAAAAATTTTAGAAATAAAGAGGTATTACTTAATACATAGTTTATAAATATATAAAACAATTATCTCACACTCAAAAATGACAAAACAGTGAGATAAAATCAATTACTTTGGCTCTAAAGGAAGACATAGACTATTGGTTCCAAAGGAATTGCAAAGTCAATCCATCAATTTTATGAATAGTGATCAAGTTTTATACTGAGATCTGAAAACTGGGAATGAGCTTCTCTCAAAACATGCCCCAGTCCTCACTAGGATGCTGACATTGATACCTGTATATTCACTGCTGTGTGTCTTAATGGCTTGTCAAATTTGTGACACCACATTAGACTACAAATATTATTTTATATATATGTTCATTTTCTATGGCATGGCTCTATACCAAATTACCAAAAAAAATTTGGTGGCTTAAAAAAACACAAATGTATTACTTTACAATTCTGTAGGGCAAAAATCTGACATAGGACTCACTGGGCTAAAATCAAGATGCCAACAGAGTGCATTCACTTGGAAGCTTTTTCCTGCCTGTTCCAGCTTCTACATTCCTGGATGCCTGGCCCCTTCCTCCATCTTCACAGCCAGCAATAGCACATGAGTCCTTTTCACACTGCAGAAATCTAACCTCCTTCCACAGCCATCTCTCCCTCTGAATTCCCTCTTGGGCCTAATTTCTTTTTCTTTTAAGGTCACTTATGATTACATTGGGCTGGCCTGTATAATCCTAGATAAACTTTCTCTTAAAATCAGTTCATTAACAACCTTACTTCTACTTGCAAACTTACATCTCTTTGGACACATAAAACAGTCACAGGTTCTGAGATTTAAGATATGAATATATTTGGAAGGTTATTTTGCTTACCATTATAGGATGTATATTAATGACATATATATTCACTTATTTTGTCTAAATATTTCTGAGCACCAAGTTAGGCTTTGGAAAACTAATATAAACAATATGTCCTGGCTGGGAGCTCAGTGGGCTAGAGAACTATCTCGATATGTCAAGGTTGCAGGTTTGATCCTGGGTCAGGGAACATACAAGAATCAACCAATGAATGCATAAATAAGTGGAACAACAAATCAATGTTTCTCTCTCTCTCTCTCACTCTCCCTCTCAAAATCAATAACTATAAAAAAATGGAAGGATGATCTTTATCTTTGAGAGCTTACATTTTAGTCTTATTAACTCCTGAGATAGAAATGTTTTATTTTGTTTTTAAATGTGCACCACTGAGAAGACAAAAGGCAGTTTCAAAATAGAAAAAAAAAAGTTACTCACTTGATGATTTTGCTCCAGGCTAGTTCTGTAAACAGGTGATAAAGTTGTAGAAAGACTATACCAGGGTTAGTGACCCATATCATACATTTTATAAATTTTACTAGGGGCCCAGTGCACAAAACTTTGTGCACTTGGGGGGGGGTCCCTCAGCCCGGCCTGTGCCCTCTTAGATTCTGGGACCCCTCGGGGGATGTCCACCTGCTGATGTGCCTGACCAGCCTGGGTGAGGGGCTGATGACTTTTTTCAGGCTGGCCAAGCCCCCCAGTGGAACCCTCACCCCATAGGAGTGTGGCCAGCCTGGGTGAGGGACTGAGGGCCGTTTTCAGGCTACCCACATCCCCTTCAGGGGTCAGGTCCCTACTGAGGTGCCTGGGCAGCATGGGTGAGGGTTTAAGGGCCGTTTTTAGGCTGCCCACATCCCCTTCAGGGTTCAGATCCCTACTAGGGTACCTGGCCAGCCTGGATGAGGGGCTGAGGGCTGTTTTCAGGCTGCCCACAGCTCCCATTGACCCAATGTCCCAGCAAGGCTGGCTGGAATCAGGTTTCTGGGGTTTATTAAAAATTCTATAATTGAAACTTTGTTGCCTTGAGTGGAGGCCTAGGCAGGCAATGAAGCCTCCTGTTTGCTTCAGCTCCGTGGTTCTATAATTTAAACTTTGTTGCCTTAAGCAGAGGTCCAGCCAGCCGAGGAAGGCAGTTTCCTCCAAACAGAAGTCTCCTGTTTGCTCTAGCTCCATGGCTGCCAGCCACCATCTTGGCTGGGTTAATTTGCATGCAGTTGCTCTGACTGGCTGGCGGGCATGGCTTGGCTGGCGGGCATGGTTTAGGTGTCTTGGAGTGATGGTTAATTTGCATATTACTCTTTTATTAGATTAGATTGATTTTTTACAGAGAGGAAGGGAGAGGGATAGAGAATTAGAAACATTGATGAGAGAGAAACATTGATCAGCTGCCTCCTGCACACCTCCTATTAGTGATGTGCCCGCAACCAGGGTATATGCCCTTGACTGAAATTGAACCTGGGACCTTTCAGTCCACAGGCCGATGCTCTATCCACTGAGCCAAACTGGTTAGGGCCCATATCATACTTTTTAGGAAAATAGAAACTACAGTCAATCCTCATTCACAGATTCTGTATTTGTAAATCTGTCTACTCCCTGAATGTATTTGTGGCCCCAAAATCAATATTTGTGGTGCTCTGTGGTTATCTGGACAGGAACAGAGTGGTAAAAATTTGGAGTTGCCTTTGGGGTGTGCTTCCATCTGAGCTATGCTCTGCTTTCTCACTTCAGTGCTCATCCTGTAAACAAGTGTCTATTCCTGGTCTAGCAGTGTCACATTTGTACTTTTTTCTTGGTGATTTTGCTATTTAAAAGGGTCCCTATGCATTAGTGCTATCTAGTGTTCATAAGTGCAAGGCTATGAGGAGTCTTACAGAGAAATATGTATGTTAGACATGCTTCATTCAGGCATAAGTTACACTGCTATTGGCCATTAGTTCAAGGTTAATGAATTAACAATCTACATTCAGTAAGGTGTCTTTAAACAGAAGCACACACAGAACAGGTTATACACTGACTTATTGATGAAATATGACCAGAAGCTTGCAGAAACCTAAGCCTGTATTTCCTTCAGGAGCAGTGGTTCAGTATTTCAGTGTTCACAGAGACTGTATAAAACAGAATTATCATGAATAAAGAGAACAAACTGTATTTATTGTATAACTCTTGCTGCTTTAAGTAAATTGGAAAAATTTGGAGAAAGCATCAAGGCAAATATACAAAATGTATTATGTCATTAAAATTTTCTTTAAAGATTTAGAAAGATAGATAAAAAAGCTGTGGTACATTTACACAGTGGAATATTACTCAGTTATAAAAAAGAAGGAAATCTTATCCTTTGTGACTGCATGGATGGACCTAGAGAGTATTATGCTAAGTGAAATAAGCCAGTCAGAGAAAGATAAGTGCCATATTATTTCCTTCATATGTGGAATTTACTGAACAAACAGAACTAACAAGAAAAATAGAAAACAGACTCATAGATAGAGAGTAGGCAGACAGCTCTGATGGTGGTGGTGAGGAGGTGTTGGGCGATGGAGGGATGGAGGGATTGAGCAAAAAAAAAAAAAAAAAAAAAGGAAAAGTTTAAAAAAACTCATGGACATGGACAACAATGTGGACTTCCAGGGGATGGGGGATGATGCAGGGAGGTAGAGGGGGACATGGAGGGGTAAATGGTAATGGAAGGAGACTTGTTTTGGGATTATGAACACACAGTACAATGTACAGATGATGTATTAGAGGATTGTACACCTGAAACCTATATAATTTTATTAACCAACTAGTGGCCTGGTGCACGGATTCATGCACATTGAAAGGGAATCTGATGTGGGTGAATCAGATTCGGGGCCAACAGGGCCCCAGCAGCAAGCTAACCCACGGCTGATTCCGTGAGGAATTGGGCTCCCTCCTCCCTCCTCTCTGGGTCCAGGATGCTGGTGAACCAGATTTGGGGCTGACAGGGCCTCAGCAGCAACCTAACCTACTGGTCGAAGCATCTGCCCCCTGGTGGTCATTGTGTGTCATAGCTACCGATCCAATGGTCAAACAGTCAAATGATCACTTAGACTTTCATATATATATATATATATATATATATATATATATATATATATATAATCACCCCAATGACCATTTTTAAAATAAGACTTACACTAATAATTATGCTCTTACATATAAGCTGTTTTATACTTGACAAGTTGCACCTATCAAGTGTCAGAATAATTCACAATGTATGTTCACTATATTTATGCCATAGACTATTTTAAAATACTGTAGCTGGTTGAATGGTGACTACAAATAAAATCATTGATCTTTAAAAAAATTAAATACACACTTTAAATGTAGCTCATATATTGCATGAAATACATGAGCTGTTGTTCCCATTGCCAATTTTACCTTTTATTAAGTATACTAGAGGCCCGGTGCACAAAAATTTGTGCACTAGGGGGGGTCCCTCAGCCCGGCCTGTGCCCTCTTGCAGTCTGGGACCCCTCAGGGGCTGTCCACCTGCCAGCGTGCCTGGCCAGCCTGGGTGAGGGGCTGATGGCTGTTTGCAGGCTTGCCAAGCCCCCCAGTGGGGACCCTGACCCCATGGGAGTGTGGCCAGCATGGGTGAGGGGCTGAGGGCCGTTTTCAGGCTGCCCATAGCACCTTCAGGGTTCAGGTCCTTACTGGGGTGCAGCTATCTGGGATTTATTTCACTTTTATAATTGAAACTTAGTTGGTTTGGTCCCCCACTCAAAGCTTGGGTTGCCTGGCAACCCAAGGTCCCAACCCAGAAAGTATCTGGGGTTTATCTTCTATAATTGAAACTTTGTAGCCTTGAATAGAGCTCAGGGCCTGCAGGAACCTGGCTCCCTCCATTGCCCGGAGCAACTCCAGCTTGTGGCTGCTGCATCTTAGTTGAGTTAATTTGCATATTTGCTCCTGATTGGTTGGTGGGAGTGGCTTGTGGGTGTAACAGAGTGAGGGTTAATTTGCATATTACTCTTTTATTAGATTATATTAGAGGGGTAAAAACAACAGAGCTGATTAATTATAATAAGAGAAAATCTTGTAGGAAATGTGTTATGCATACATGTGTACTTTGAAGTTATTTTTTAAAGCTTACAAGAATGTAGATGAGGTTATTTCAAGGTTATTTTAAAGCTTGGCTAACATGACCACTTCCAATCACCTTTAATGAGTGTTCCTGAGAGAGTAAAGGAACCTACCCCACTGTTAAGCTCCTACTCATCAGCTCCTCTCTGCCTCACACTCTCCAAGTCTAGTAAGGTGAAGAGCAAGTCAATCACAGGCAAAGCTATGTGGCCCTTGGGCTCAGGCATCACTTAGGCTGAGGTGTGGGGCTGGAGAAAGAAGAGAATATATGGCTTCCTTACCCCCCTTATATCCCTTCTTTCTCTTTTTCTTCTCCATAAGATCTTTCCTTCCTTTTCTCTCTTTCTTTTTTTTATTATTAAACTAGGGGCAGGCCCAGTGCACTAATTCATGCATTTTCAAAGGAACTTGGGTCGTGAAGCTGTGGTGGGCATATGGGTGAGTCTTAGCCCATCTTCTGCACTTCCACCCAGCCCCTCTCTCCATGGCCTCATTCCCTGTGTGCCAACATCCCTGCTCCCTCAGCCACTGCTCCCATACACTGACTGAGCGATTGGAAGTGGTGCCAGCAGCAGGTGTGAGCAGGGCTGGTGCCATCAGCTGTTGTGAGGATGACTGCTGCCCCAATCACCCCTCAGGAGCAGGGGGAAGCAGAAAAGCCCTCAGGGGCAATCAGGGCCAGTAGCAGCCCATAGTACCCACTGACAATGACGAGCAATCAGATGCAAGCGGTGGCTCTGGCACTGGCAGCAAGTGCAAGTGCTAGATGGAACCGCAGTGCATGGGAGCAGACTTTTCAGTAACCACCAGAGGCTTGCCCCAATGACAGCAACCAGTGCCCTGCCTTGGTCTGGTGCCCTGGTCCACCATCCTGCCATGGCCAATGCTCGCCATGTTCCACACATGCCCCCTGGTGGTCAGCGCACATTATAGCAACCGGTTGTTTGGTTGTTCCACCATTTGATCTATTTGCATATTAGGATTTTATATATATAAATTCTTTATTGTTGAAAGTATTACATGTCTCCTATTCCCCCACCCCACTGACCTCTCCCTAACTACTCCCACTCCCCAGCACATGTCCTCACCCCCTACTATCTGTGTCCATTGGTTATGCTTATATGCATGCATATTAGTCCTTAGGTTGATCTCTTACTTTCCCTCCCCCTAAACACCCTCCCCTGCCTACCCTCTGAGGTTTGACAGTCTGTTCGATGTTTCTATGTCTCTGGATCTATTTTTGTTCATCAGTTTACATTTTTCATTAAATTCCACAAATGAGTGAGATTATGTGATACTTATCTTTCTCTGACTGGCTTATTTCACTTAGCATAATGCTCTCCTTTTCTCTATTTCTTGGTAGCATTAAGCTTTCATCTCGTCCAACCCCACACCCAACCTGAATGCTCCTTTAGTAGAACTGGTCTCCCTTGGGTCTGGATCTCCTCCTTTCATCACTGATTGAGGCAACCAAACTCCCATTAATCTTGATATTTTATTCAACTTGGTCCTAATGATGTTCATATTGTCAGCCTTATTGCAAGTAAAATTACTCTGAGTAAGAATGGAAACCTTAGCTATTAAAAATTTAAGGAGGAGAAAATGATTATCTGGCATTAAAAATTTTATTATGGACATTTTCAAACATATACCCAAGTAGGGAAAAAAGAGCAATAAAAGTCACCCATATGCAGCTTCACAGATTGCTAACCCACAATTTTATTTCATCTATAGCCATGTCCCCTCTCAATTCATCACTTTACCTACTAGATTATTATAAATCCAGTCTCAGCCGTCTTATTACTTCATGCATAAATATATCTTTAAGGGATAAGAATTCTTTTTGAAACAAAAAACAATTTAATTTCAACATCTAAAATGTTGGCAATAGTTCTGTAATGTTATCAACATCCTGTGGTAATTGCTTATCTACCGAAAGTGTATGTGCCTGTGTGTGTGCATGTGTATGCAATATTGTTCAAATCAGGATACAAAACATTTCAACAAATGCATTTTCTTGTTTCTTTTAAATTTTTTTTTACTGGTGGATCACTTTTCATTTTCTTTAAATTTGTTTATTGGAAACGGCTGGCCATTTATCATAGTTTTCCATAGTTTGCTGATTGCCTCTCTATGGTGTCATGTGACATGTCCTTCTGTTCCTGTAGTGCTTATAAACTAGTAGGTAGATTTTGAGGATTGATTTGACTTAGGTTTGACATTTTAGCAAGAATTCTACAAAGAACATGTTATATACTTCCATCAGGAGATGCATTATACCTAGTTTTCTCTGTGTTATTTTTTTTATGATGCTAGTGATTACTGATATTCTCTGAGTACATTATTTCATTGGAGGTCATAAAATGGTGCTATTCTGATTCCATCATCTCTTCCAAAATATCTTTTTTTAATCTAGAATACTTCTGTAAAGAGAAACTGTCTTTCATCAAATATTCGATTAGTGTGAGATGCAGCTGAATCAGAAAAAATAGAAAAATACTTTATTTTTCCTCTATAAACCAGTATCAGAATAATAAAGTGATTCCCTAATATCTTTTAATGATTGTGATAAGGATATTTTCATATATTTATAAATTCATGAATGTTTAACTAACTTGGTGCTTTAGTCCATTTCTGGCATTATTCTTATTAATGTTTCAATTGTCTCATTTCGACCAGTTATTACCTGAGTCTTTGTGGCAAGAATCCAGTATTCTTTGATAAAATCCTATTTTTCTGGAATATAATATTCCAGACTTATTTTGTAAATTTTACATCCCAGATCTAGATTCAGCCATTTCCCATAAAGAATCCCAAGCCCTTTTATAGTAAAACTGTAGGCCTGGTGCATGGATTTGTGCACAGGTGAGGTCCCTCTGCCTGGCCTGCAGGGATCAAGCTGAAACTGGCTCTCTGACATCCCTTGAGGGGTCCTGGTTGCAGGAGGGCAGTTCTCGGGTGATGCACCCTGGAACCGGGCTCCCTCCTCTCTGGTTCCAGGTGCGTTACCCAAGAACCTCAGCTGCCAAGTCACTGCAGCTTAGCAGCTCCTACATTAAGCATCTGCCACTGGTGGTCAGTGTGTGTCATAGCTACCAGTCAAACGGTCAAATGGTCGCTTAGGTTTTTATATATATACTAGGGGCCCGGTGCACAAAAATTTGTGCACTCGGGGTGGAGGGAGTCCCTCAGCCCGGCCTGTGCCCTCTCACAGTCTGGGACCCCTCAGTGGATGTCCTATGATGGCCCCAGTCTGCCAGGCGCCTTCTGTGTGTGTGTGTGTGTGTGTGTGTGTG
>PVJC01030640.1:0-21079 GCA_004026665.1 Murina feae
CTGAACAATAAAGATAAATTAAATTAAAAAAAAGGACCTTCTATGGCCCTAGCCGGTTTGGCTCGGTAGATAGAGCATCAGCCTGCAGACCGAAGGGTCCCAGGTTTGATTCCGGTCAAGAGCACATGCCTGGGTTTCGGGCTCAATTCCCAGTGGGGGGTGTGCAGGAAGCAGCCAATCAGTGATTCTTTCTCATCATTGATGTTTCTATCTCTCTCTCCCTCTTCCTTTCTCTCTGAAATCAATAAAAATATTTTTTTAAAAAGAACCTTCTATGGCTCACATTAATTTACAAAATAAAAATCTGAAAACTTCCTAGCTAAACAATTCAGCTCTGGTTTTACCTACCTAACCCTAGTTTATTTCTCACGATAATGCTTTTTATGAGTACTATCTAGGTTGCTTAAATTCAGTATATATATATATCCCATGCTATTGTGTACCCACGCATTTTTCCGACAGTTCATTCTGCCTGGAATGCTTTTTTCCCATCAAACATCCATTTTCTTGGATATTTACTTGTAATGAATGGCAGCTTCCCTATAAAAAGCCTCTTTTAATCTCCTCAACTGGAAGTAGTCTTTCCCTCCTCTGGATTTCCACTGTACTTTATATCTCAATTAGTCTTAAAGTTGCACATATAATATTTTCCACTATTTGGCTATGAGTTCTTTAAAGATATAAGTAATGTCTACTAGGCTTGTACAAAACAGGTGCTCAATGTACTTGATAGAAAAATAAATGATGACAATGAATATATGAATTAATGTATTAATTTAAAACATCACTCTATAGGACCACCTATATTCTATAAAATATAAAGAAAAAACATTAACAAAAGAACCATGGAATTATCTAAATATAGTACTTAACAAACTCTCTCTTTGGAAATGCTCAGAAGATAATACAGGTCAACTTGTCGGAAGTGCTGCAGAAAGACTGGAATGAATTGAACCAGAGAATAAGGTTGGTGGGTATGCTGAGAAAGCAGATTAGTATTTAAAGCCTATTAAAGAGGCACACTTGAAAGGAGACATGTCTGGGCCCAAACTTCTTTCATTATCAGGTAGAGCAAAGATCCACTAACCTGGGGAGGGGACTGGTACAGGTTCGGATTCACCAGAATTCCCAAAGGCTCTTCAGAAGATCTATCCAATTTGGTCAGTGATTGGTTCAAGGTTCCACTGGCAATGGCCTGTATTGTCTCATCTAGTCTGTGATAACAAACCAAAGGATGCAATAATTGGTAATATTCTATGTTAAGAATATCCCTACTTACCACCAATAAAAAAGCCTTCTACAGTAATAAATTTTAAAATTCAAAGACGGGTTCATAGATAACCACCTTCCCCCACCCAAATTTCCTTCTCTTTACTCCAACAACCCTAAGGAATGAGTTAATAAAAGTTCAGAATGCTAAGAAAATAGGTAGGGCCGACTATAATCATTTATCTAACAAGATTATTAAAAATGCAAGGATTAGAAAAGCTGCCTAGAAACAATCTGACTTACAGAAGAGTATTCTATGGCAGCCTATTTACTCAACACTTTCAATTACTCCTCTGCTCACTCAGGAGTCCCTCTCTCCATTCCTCCATGATAATATGAATTCTAGCCTTGCTTCAAGGCCCAGAAGTTCTAATGAGGCCCTCTACTGGCCTCACACAAAAGTGTTTCCTCCTTTCTCTGAAGTCCTATAGCACCTATTATTTAGCCATTGGATACATCCTATGATCGTGTTTGCAATGACTATTTGGCTCTAAACCTATGTGATAATGTTCATTGGTGGAACTAATTCTATTGGATAGTAAGAGATCATAGGTCCTGCAGGAACTGTATCTTATTCTACTCTACAGCACTACATTACTTGCTGCTTTACTCCATGCCCCTGCTGAATGTTTGACAAATGTGGTTGATGATGATTCTGAGACACACGTAATGAAAAGCTTCTACCAGTAGGAAAGACTGAACCTGACCTTGAATAAAATTAAAGAGTTACTTGTTAGGAACCAGTTATATGGAAGGCAACTTAAAAGGTGTAGAAGACATGGCTCCTCCTTTCAAGAAAGCTTTGAATCTAAGTGGCAGGTTTAAGACAGCTATAACGATGAATAAAACATAAGAGTATGTAATTAATACTACAAGGCAAAATTCATTTGGTGGTTATTATCCTATCATCCCATGTGCTATACTTAAGCAGGTTGAGAGAGAGGTAGATATTTAAAAGACAAAAATTGGGGGAGGGATTTCCAAACCAAGGGAAAAGCAAAAACAAAGACATGAAGCTTGAAGCTTAAAACGAAACAAAATAGTACAAGAATTTGAAGGAAGAGGTGAGTCTAAAATAAGGTAGGGACAGTCGGATCTGAAGAAGAGAAATAGATTTAAGACATAGTACAGTGGTAAGTACTGGTATATGCAGAACTCCATAATGTATAAAAGAAATAATACAAATAGCTAATGAATACATTTTTAGAATGTTCGAAATGTGAATAAAAATTATGATGAAATGCCATTTTTCATGTGTCACCCCACCCCTGATTGGACCAGTTGGCTGTCTGCAGTGTGCATCATAGAGACTGGTTGTTCTGTTCACTTGGCTTTTATATATATAGATGGGTATTAGTTGAAAATATTTCCTCCAAGTTTGTTACTTTTTTACTTAATTTTAAGTATTTTATGTCTTTTGACTTCTGGGTTTTGGATCCTACTTAGAAAGAGATTTATCACACCAAAACTATAACTATATTCTCCTATATATCTATATTTGTTTCTAATTTTTTTATTTCTTTAACATTTAACTCTTTAGTCAAACTATCACAGCAGGTTTTTTTAAAGGTCATGAGTTACCTTTTTTAAAAATATTGTTATTGATTTCAGAGAAGAAGGGAAAGGGAGAGAGAGATGGAGATAGAAACACCAATGATGAAAGAGAATCATCGATCAGCTGCCTCCTGCTAGCTCCCCACTGGGGATTGAGCCTGTAACCCAGGCAAGTGCCCTTGACCAGAATCAAACCCAGCACCATTCAGTCTGCAGGCCGATGCTCTATTCACTGAGCCAAACCAGCTAGGGCCACAGAACGATTTGAGGTAGAAATCTACTGTAGATATTTTCTAAGCTAGCGGCCAATCATCCCATCATATATTTAACCCTTTCCTTACTATTTAGAAATATTACCTTTATCAACTATTAAATTTACAAACATATAAACACACAGCCATGCACACATACAATATAGACACACAGGTTTCCTTCTGGAGTCTATTGTTTCATTACTTATTCCTGTACCCAAACTATATCTAATTTTTTTAAAAGTTTTTTTTTAAATAAAGCTGCTGTAATTATCTAGTAGGACAAGTTTCTCTCCCTGTTCATTTTCAAAAATTTCTTAGCTACTCTTACATGTTTCTATTCCAAATGAATATATTATTTTTTTAAATCAACAAAAATAACAGATCCATTAGATGGGGTAAATCTTTTACAATCAAACCATCCCCTTCTTTCAGACCTTTTCTGCTGCTACCCACTTACTTGCTATGATACTCGGTTAGTGGATTTTCGTCTTCCACGATCTTCCTGCCTGCAAAGTCAATGGTGATCTTCTTAGAAAGCCGAGAGGCATGTCGAAATTCTCTCAGCTCCTCCTCTCGCTTCTGCAAAGTTTCCCGTTCAATTTTGGATAACCACTGATTAGAATCACTGGCAAAGTAGTCTGATTCATCATCAATTACTTGGGTCCTTCGAATACTAAGAAAAACAACAACAACACATGGCAATTAGGTCACCTGCTGACAAATAGAAACTTGATTACTGGGAAACTGCTTCGAGGTAGCTAACTCTTATGCTGTCCTAAAGGTTATTATCTCAAATATGGAGGTCCAAGAGTGTTCTAAAACCAGGTCAAGCTCTGCCTCATTCCTAGCTTCTGCACATTATGTCCACTGCAAGCTCAGTTCAGTTTCTAAAACTAATCTCATCATCAGCCAGGAAAAAGACACAGCATCATAATCCACTGTTGTTCTAGCTTTCTTAATACAGTACTCTAGTCCTCATCTTCTGAAATCTGGGCTTCTGCCTGGTTTTGCTGCAGCTGAGTTCATGTCTTGGCAACTTACTTAATATGATAGTCCCCCTATAACTGGGACTTAGTCTATTTTTGTTAGGCCCAACTGCTACCCTTCCCCTTAGAAACTGGTGTTCTAATCTGGACTCTCAGTCTTGTGGCTTATTCTTAGGATACTTAACTCTCTACTACTATATGTCAGTCCTCCTTCCCCAAATCTCCAGTCCCTCACTAATACACTGGCCAAGTTCTGAA
The DNA here is from genome assembly GCA_004026665.1 of Murina feae. Classification (NCBI taxonomy): domain Eukaryota; kingdom Metazoa; phylum Chordata; class Mammalia; order Chiroptera; family Vespertilionidae; genus Murina; species Murina feae. The sequence goes on from PVJC01030640.1 coordinate 4,322, forward strand.
TATGATAATCAGGCCTCTTTCTAACTGAGAACTAGAAGAAATCTTGATGATCCACTCTCTCATTCCACAGATAATAAACCCAGGGCTCACAGAAGTTAAGTAATACTCCAATAAATTGCCCTCGCCAGTTTGGCATTGTGGATAGAGCATCGGCCTATGGACTGAACAGTCCCAGGTTCAATTCTGATCAAGGGCATGTACCTAGGTTGCAGGCTTCTCCCCAACCCAGGCCCTGGTCAGTGAGCCTGCAGGAGGCAATCAATGGATGTGTTTCTCTCACATCAATATTTCTGTCTTTCTCTCTCTTCCACTGTCTCTAAATATCAATGGAAAAATATCCTTGGGTGAGGATTAAAAAATAATAATAATAAAATGACAAATCAACTGGATTTGTGCATAATTACAAATTTATAATATAAACAGTTATAGGGAAACACTCAAATCATATTCATATACTGATTTCAATTACTCAAGATTCAGCTGGAATTATAAAAGTTTTAAGGTAGACTGAGCATGAGAAACTTAAGGGGGCTGAGGAGAAAATTGGTCCTATATATGAACCTAAATAATGCAAGTGGTACCCTTGAACACATCAGCATAAGGGCAACATCAATAGAGAGAGACACTTTTCCAGTTTTTACTTATCAAGAGATGTACTCCATTTTTAATTCTATTTCTAAGGTTAAGTTTTATTGAGTAGGTCTAAAAGTGATATTTAAAGGATTAAGAGTAAATATGGAGTTACAAACTGTATTCATAGCAAACAGTTCGGTAGTAGAAGGTGTGTCTAACCAAAGGATTAAAAACATACATACACAAAGAACTGTAATGCCAGGGATAGACTACCAGGTCATTTAGAGTAAGTAAGAGATTTGGGGGTCTAAGAACCCTCATGTGGCCATTTGAGAAGTCAGCATTTACGTTCTATTCAAATTTTTTCTTTTTACCATTAACTGATTTTCAGCATATGTATTTGGTCACAAATAAAAAGATGAAAGAGAAAGAATAGAAAACAGAACTAGCAAATTCTGTCTCTTAAAGAAAAATCATTGGGCTAAATGATAAAAACATAGAAATATAAAAGCCAATTGAGAAACATTTTAATGTATTAATCATTAAATCAGGAAAAAAATTTCGTGTCAATGATAAAGCGTTACCTACACTTGCCCAGAGGCAACATCTCATAGATATTCCACAGCTCAACATAACAGTTTGCACATGGTAGGCACTCTAATATATATGATGACTGTATGTCTGTAAGTGAAACAAGTGGGGAATTATTCAACCCAAAGCAACTTTCCGGGTGTATACTGGCATGTGTCAAAAATAAAAATGTTTCTCAAGTGGGATCCTCTTAGTGGGATATATTTTTAAAAACTTTATTCAAACATGGATTTAAAAAATACATATAGGCCTCCTATGTAGAGCATCCAAGCTGTTCTTTCCCTGTAATCTTTTTCATATTCCACCTCTAAGTATGTATCAAGTGCCAAAATAATTTCTAATGAGCATAATCTGTGGACTTGTCTATTTCTTAACATTTATTCTAGTCATATCATACCTAGTTCTATCAAACTCTAACAGTTTGTCTTTATGCTTGATAGCCTTCTCCAGACCAGACTTAAATTGCAATTCTTGATGAGGAAGAAGGTCCTTGGTAGAGATGTCCACTTTTCCAGAATTCTCTATCCCTAAAATTCAATAAGAAAATCAAATGGTGTCAGCTTACAATACAAATTAGTTGTAACACTGTGCAGCCAAAAATAAAATCAGAAGATCTGGCTTTGCCCTGATGACTGACAGCTTTCATTTCAATGGAAAACAAACAAGTACACAGGCAGTGGTTAGCACATAATAGGTTCTCAATAAATATTAAGCTCCATTTCTCCCCTTATGGAAATTTGGATCACCAAGGGTTACCAAACTGTTTAACAATACAATATTAAATGCCTTAAAAATGAAAAACTTTATTAAGTAGGACTGAATATCTCCTTTAAACATACTTTTATATTTTAAAACTAAAAACTAAATAATGGAAGAAATAGCCTGGTGTGGCCCAGTGGTTGAGCAATGACCTGTGAACTCGGAGGTCATGTTCAATTCTTGGTCAGGGCACATGGCCAAGTTTCAAGCTTGATCCCCAATAAGGGGAATGCAGGAGGCAGCCAATCAATGATTCTCTCTCATCGTTGATGTTTCTATCTCTTCCTCTCCCTTCCTCTTTGAAATCAATAAAATTTTTAAAAATAAATAAATAATGGAAGATATAGGAGAAATTGGAGAAAGAAAAAGAAATAATGAGAACTTATTAGATACTAAGGCACTTAATATACATTATTTAATACTCAGAATAACCTTGTCAGAAAGTTTGTATTATCTGTTTTACAGATAAACGAAGTTCAGAAATAATAAAATTACTGAATTCACTCAGAAATTAGAAAGTAAAAATAAAATGTAAACTTAGGTCTAATTAAATAAAGCCCACATTCATTCCTTGGTCTTGTGTTATCTACTTTGTGACAGCATACTATAAATCTGTAACTCCCAGAAAAAGAGCCATAAATTATGACAAAATCAAGATCTAAAAGTGGTTAGGAAAGCAACTAGACTATAACGAAGGCTGACCTTTCTCTTTATCTAAAACTCTAGGCCTGTTCAAAATCCTATTAAACCTTTCTCTTAAAATTTAAAAAAAGTCCTGGCCAGTGTGGCTCAGGTGGTTAGAGTGTTGTCCCATGCACCAAAGGGTCATAAGTCTATTATGGGTCACGGCACATACCCAGGTTGTGGGTTTGATCCTGGTTGAAGTGCCTATGAAAGGCAACCGATTGTTTCTCTCTCTCCTTCTCTCTTCCTTCCTCTCTCTAGAATCAATAAAAAAACTCACATCCTCGTGTGATGAGTTAAATGTAACTTTGCTCTCTAGCCTGCTTTAGTCTACTTGAATAATGAGGAAGATAAACTTAGCTGTCTGACCTTGTAGGCCAGAGACTAGATACACCCATACTCTCATGCCATGGCAGATGTATTTTTTTAATTGAATAGAACTGTGTTGTTTTCAAGGCCACCAGCGAGGTAACCAATAACGAGTTAAAAGTCAGTGGGAAATTTTCAAATCTGTTTTTCCAGCCAAGCCCCATTTACAGTTCTCTGTAAACTGACAAGATATCAAGTCAAGGCCCTGATTATGTTTGTGGTTTCTGTGAATAAAAGCTTTTCTCTCTTATCTTTTTCGCTCTCTTTGATATCATTTTTTGCTCTCTTTTCTCGCTCCTAATCCTCTTTTCTCAGGTGTCACTTATATTGGGGTTATTATAGTCGTGAGTATATTCATTCTTTGGTCCCTTTGTGTGGAGTCTTGTCAAGGTGAATTTTATCCTGTCTGACCAGGTGCTAGAGAGCGAATCTCACAACCAGACACCAGGAGAGGAAACTCCATCCATGAACAGGTCAATAATATCTGAGACCTAACTACAGAGGCAGGAAGAAGGCGGCAGTGAGGAAGAGAGCGTGAGTCAGTGAGGGACCAAAAGAGGAGTGTGTAGTCATGTGGGATGTGCATGTGTGTACGTCAGTGAGGCATACATAGATCCCGCAAGACCTTCGTGGTCAGGCTAAACGGGCTTCCTTAACTAGGCAGCCTCTGCTACCATTGTAAACAGTTCCGGGAGGCTGGCTCGTCCTCAAAGGCCTACTGTTTTTAAGAGGAGAGCTGCTGTAACTGGGAGCCAGGCTTCACCCCCACCTGGGACTCTTCAGACACCCTTGCCAGGGACCTGCTACCTCAGCTGTGGTCTCACGGTCAACTAGTCTCCAGCCACCCTGGGCGCAGGCTCCTGTGAGTTCTGAAGTGTGCTCTCCTCTGACCGGCACAACACCTTAGCCCAGGGCACTGCAACCACGCATGCAGCAGACATGTAATAAGTACAAATTGGTTGTAACAGAATAGTCATGAGTCTGTTCTGCAATTTAGTTGTTGTAATGTGGTTGTGAGTACTGCATTTACCTACACCGCCCTCTTGACTAGAAATCTCCTCTCACTTTATTAATGAGAACTAGGGGGGGGGGTCCCTCAGCTTGGTCTGCACCCTCTCCAATCGGGGAACCCTCGGGGCTGCTGGCTCCTCACCATTCACCTGCCTGCTGGCCTGATCTCCCTAACTGCTCTCCCCTGCCGGCCTGATCCTCCTGACTGCTCTCTGCCTGCCTGATAACCTGTAACTGCCTCTGCCTCAGCCCTGCTACCATGGCTTTGTCAGGAAGGACGTCCAGAAGATTGTCTGGAAGATGTTCAGTCTAATTAGCATATTACCTTTTTGTTAGTATAGATGCCAACCTTGTCTTAAAAATGCAGGTTGTTAGCAGGTTTTCCTATTGTGGAAGGGAAGCCTGCAGTAGCATCCTGGGTTCTGACCAGGGCTTATGCACTGGGGCTTTATCTCAGCAGATGAGATTCCTAGAAGACGACTCTTGGATGTACCTTGAACATTTCTATCAATTTTGCCAAATCCTCCTCCAAAAATGTTGAACCACTTTAAACTCCCACCAGCAACCATGAGTGTGCCCTCTGTCCTACTTTGATGCCAATATCATTTATTTCCCCCTAGAAGCTTCCCTCCCCTCAGCCGGGACTGCTTGGCACTTGAGCCAAACTCACTGTTCAGCCTGGGACTTGATTTCCAGAGATAGAATTATGGAGGAGGAAAAATAGTGTTCCTCTACCCTTCTGAGTTCTTAGCGGAGGCCCTTGTAATGAAAGACAGATTACCAAGAGAAAAACAAAAGTTCATTAACATGTGTACCTCGTGTATATGTGGGAGATCCCAGGGAAAAATGAATAACTCCCCAAAGTGGCTTAGGAATCCAGATTTAAATACCTTCTTCCTAGGGAAAGGGGACGGGATATCTAGGCCTCTTAGAGGAGAATACACGAGTTTTAGGAAAGATGAATGGGGGTGGGGGAGATAGTTTGTAACAAAGTTTGGGTGTGATGTCAACTTGTAGTCTCCTGTGACAGGAGTCAGTCTTCACTGGCTGATGACACTTTTCCCATCGAGGGAACCTTTTGTGGGGGTCTGATTTTAGGCAGGTCAGGAGACTTTAGTGAAAGCTTCTCTTTGCATTTGCTGTTTTTCAAGCATCTGCAGCTCAAGATCATCAATATAACAACACAGCATATGTTGGGGTGGCATGTTCTCTGACCTTCAGAATAAACCCAACAAAAGCTTGTTGCCTTTCTTAGATGATCTGCCACAGTAGTGTTATTTCCTGGAGACAGTATTCTGACCAGACCATCCTGGGAGTGGTCATAACGTACGCTGTGCTTATAGAAAGGTGTAGGCCATATCGCTAAATAAATCAGGGTCAGTTTTCTCATCTTGTGGAAAGGGAGATAAAGTTATGATAGTTTATCTCGCTTTCCACAGGTTTCCTGCAGATTTGTGTCTCTGCTGTAGCCCCAGTGGCCCCAGCTTCTCCGCGGCTCTGGGGCTCGGAGCTGCTGGGTGCCGGGCCCACTTGAAGGTTTCTGTCTCTGCTCCTCCAACCCCAGCGGCCCCAGCACTTCCACAGCCACAGGGCTCAGAGCTGCTGGGGTGCCGGGTGCCCTGCAGGCCAGGTCCCCGTGCCTCAGACCCCGGCAGCCCCAGTGGTGACGCGGGACTCGGAGCTGCTGGGGCACCCAGCACCCCAGTGGCAGCAGCAACCAAGCAGGCCCAGAGGCCCTCTTCCAGTGGGCTGGGAAGAACACCTGCGTCATCACCATGGCAACGATGCAAGCATCTTGTCCCAGCTGCTGTCATCTTTGTCTCGGAGTGATGGTTAATTTGCATATTACTCTTTTATTACATTAGGTTCTTCTATGAGAAAGAGCTGTCCCTTCTCCCCCATTTAGTTAATTCAGGATATATTTTACTCAATGGGTTATAAACCATTATTTTTTGTATTTTTGCTCAATGTTATGTGGTTTTAGTAATAATTTTCAAAAAAATAAATACTTATAGAATAAATGAGTGAATAAACTGCATCTTATATAACAGGATATGAGAAAGAGAAATAAACACAGATACAACAAAATATATCCATCACCACAGTAATCCAATCAAAAGATTACTGCCTACCTGACATTAGCTTCTTGAGCAATTTCTGGCTCTTGTTTGAGTCACGTTGTAAAATATCCTGTTCTTCACGAGTACATACCTATATAGTAATAAAAGTCACATGATCCCATAGTTATTTATGTTGTTTGCTTGATATACCTACAAAGTAACTTAAATTACACATTAGCTATGGCCATAAAAAATGAGACTGTTGGGGCTTTTTTATTCTGACAAACATACCAAAAAATATATATTTAAATGAGTTTTGACTCTTCCTATATCTCCCTTCTTTCATGAACCATACAAAAAACTGATCTCACTGCAAGTGACCCTGAATGGCTTGATAATTACATACACACACACACACACACACACACACACAAAACCTATTTTCAAAGGAGAAAGATTTGTCATCAAGAATATTGGAACAAATATTCAATATTTTCTTTTCTAAAAAGCTTTCCAGTTCTAGTGATGAAATCCAAGTTTTACAGGAGAAATTATAAGCAGATATCTTATTAGAAAGAAGCAGAGAAAAAAGCAAATTACAGTATCACCAGTGAAATCTAGCCTAGTTTTTATACCATATATATATATATAATTTCTTTGCCTTTGAACATTATAAAATAATGAATATATTAAGCAAAAAAAGGTTGTTAGTATAAAGTCACTGCAATTTTAAGGAGGGAGGCAAAGAAGGGGTTTCTTAAAAACAGTTTCATATTTATAAAGCTATAAGGCTTCAAGGCCAATCTGTTTTACATTACTCTGTTTCTTGAACTGTTACATCTCCAAGAAATCTAACTGAAAACACTATACTTCCTAGTAGTTGCCTTGGTGGTACACAGAGTTTCTGCCAGCAGCTGTAGGTTGTTTCTCTAGAGAAAGCTTCATATGGGAGGATATTTTCTGCCATTTTCTAAACATTTTTGATGGTAGACATTACATTTATTAGGTCATCCATTTTCTGTCAGTTTGTTTTCTGAGTATATTGAAAACTTAAGGGCTCTAAACAAAGCAATTAAAGAGAAGGTAAAACAAAGCAATCCTATATAACAAAAGGCTAATATGCAAATTGTCCCCTTTGTGAGTTTGGCTGACTGAGAGTTTGACTGCTGGCTATGATGTGTGCTGACCACCAGGGGGTGGCGCAGAATGAAGGAATTCCTAGATTGGACCTGATCACCGGCCAGGCCTAGGGACCCTACCTGTGCATGAATTTCATGCACCGGGCCTCTAGTATAAAATAGATGCCTTCAACACCACCAAATGCCACTGCTTTGGCCAGCCAGCTCAACTGGCAAAATAAGTTAGGTTTTTTTTTTAATTCTCAACCAAAGATATGTTCTACAGATTTCAGAGAGAGGAAAAGGAAGAGAAGGGGAAGGAAGGAGAGATTTGGGGCGGGGGGCAGAGAGAAGGAAACAGATTTATAAGAGAAATATTGATTAACTACCCACCCCCTCCCAAACATACACACAAGCCCCTCCACACCAGGATCAAACCCCACAACCCAGGTGTGTGCCCTGACTGGGAATCAAACTAGCAATCTGTTGGTGCATGGGAAGATGCTCCAACTGAGTCACACTGGTCAGGGCTGGCACAGTTAAGGTTTTTAGACAACTCATTAGGGTGTTATAAGAGAGTCATTACTGCTACACTCTTGGGATCATTCTCTCAGACAATATAGGAGTTGTCCTAGAAACAAAACCTTTTAATGACCCAAGATTGTGTCACAATGGTTCTGTTCCTTGAGGATGTGAACTACATCTGAAGACACTAACAAACATTTTTGACATTTAGGCCCTAAAGTTTTCTTGAAGTCAATCTGAACCAGACTTGGGTCTTTCAACAATGCGTATTCTCAAAACCCTTTTCACTAATAGGCTTCGTTACTAGGATAAAACATGGTTAAAAAATTCCTGCTACTAGTTTACTGGACATCACAGGGAAGAAATTTCTATGAAAAGGAGAGTACTAGGGATGTGAATGTCCCTATTTATTAAACCAAAACAGAGTAGTGAAATAAAATAGAAGAGAAAGAATTACCAGAGTACCACAGAACAAGCAAGGGCCAGAACCTTCTTGTTCACAGACTACACGCCCGCAGATCAGACAGTTATTGATCAGCTTGTGCTTCTGGCCCAGGCAATCACAAGGGTGGCGACCTGGGATCAGGACTGCAAGCTTGTCTTGTCCCTCTTTTGTGTATAAACTGACAAACTTTGTCTTCTTCTTTAAGGAGCTGCTGTTCTCTTGTGCCTAATTGTACAAAAATATCAGAAATAACAGCAAATAATAAATGACAATGAAAACAGTCAAGGAGAGAGAACTTCAGTTCTGTTCAATAACAACTCACTATTGAGAAGCCAGGAAAGAAGGAAGGGAATGGGAGAAATGCAAATTATAATCAAGGTTCTAGGGAAAGATTATGCTCTAGAAAAATTCATTAATATCCCTTACCTTTTCAGCCTTCTATTACAGTTGGTGGGAGATAGATATAGCAGTAAAAAGTGATTATGTGACATATTTAAGCATAGCTAAATTGAAGATCATAATAAAAATGCTTCTAAAAGCAGATGATATTCTTAGATTTGGAAATATGACTAAATAAAAATCAATAAAAATAGACTGAATAGTCCTGGCTGGTTTGGCTCAGTGGACAGGACATCGGCCTCCGGACTGAAGGGTCCCGGGTTCAATTCCAGTCAAGGGCACATGCCCAGGATGCAGGCTCAATCCCCAGTGGGGGGCATGCAGGAGGCGGCTGATTGATGATTCTCTCTCATCATTGGTGTTTCTATCTCTCTCTCCCTCTCCCTTTCTCTATGAAATCAATAAAAATATATTTTTTTAAATAGACTGAATAAGGGCCTGGCTGGTAGTTCAGTTAGTTAGAGCATTGTCCCCATATACCAAGATTATGGGTTCAATCCTGGGTCAGGACACATACAAGAATCAACCAATGAATGCATATACAGGTGAAACAACAAATTGATGTTTCTATCTCTCTGTCTCTCTCCCCCTCTTTCCCCCTCTCTCTAAAATCAATAAATAAAATTTTTAAAAAATAGTCTCAATAAGAAAAAGACAAACAACACAAAAGAAAAATGGGCAAAAGACCTAAATAGGAATGTAATAAAAGACAATATCCAAATTACCCAACAATCACATGAAAAGATGCTTAACTTCATTAATCATCAAGATAATCCTATATAATAAAAGAGTAACATGCAAACTGACCCTAACTGCAGATTAACTGGGAATGACTGGTCACTATGACACACACTGACCACCAGGGGGCAGATGCTCAATGCAGAAGCTGCCCCCTGGTGGTCAGTGCACTTCCACAGGGGGAGCATTACTCAGCCATAGCCAGGCTGACGGCTGCCAGTACAGCAGTGGTGGTGGGAGCCTCTCCTGCCTCCTCAGCAGTGCTAAGGATTTCTGACTACAGCTTAGTTCTGCTCCCCGCTGGTAAGTGGACATCCCCCAAGGGCTCCCGGACTGCCAGAGCGATGTCTGACTACCAGCTTAGGTCCTAACCCCCCAGTAAGTGGGCCTAAGCCAGCAGGTGGACATCCCCTGAGGGGTCCCAGACTGCAAGAGGGCATAGGCCCGGCTGAGGGACCGCCCCCCCCCCCGAGTGCACAAATTTTTGTGCACTGGACCTCTAGTGCTAAATGAAACCACAATACATATAACTACATACCAACCAGAATGGCTAACTTGAAAAGACAGAAAATACAGAGTGTTGGCAAGGATAGAGAGCAATTAGAGCTCTCATACAACACTGAAGTATAAATTGAAGCTGAACACATGCATATCCTGTGACCCAGTTATTCAACTCTTGGATATATACTCAACAGAAATGTGTAAATATGTTCACTAAAAGACAGGCAAAAGAATGTTCACTGCAACACTGGGATTGGAAATTACCCAAATGTTCAATAGTAGATAGATGTATTCACTTAGTGGGAGCCTATGTAGCAATGAGAATAAAAAAGTATAGCTATACAAAACAATATGAGTAATTCTTATAAAGTGTGTTAATTGAAATAAGACAAAAACAAAAGAGTACATATTATTTAGCTCCATTTATACAAAGTTCATAAGCAGGCAACACTATTGTGATGTTGGAAGTTAAGAAGGAGTTTCCCTTGGAAAGGTTGTCATTTTGAGGAACATTGGGGTCTTCTAGAGGAATGGAAATGTTTTGTTTCTGTCTATACAAGTATGGGTCAGTTTGTGCAAATTCATCTGTTCAATTCTGCATGTGTGTTATAAAATAAAAAGTTTAAAGAGAAATGTATTTATCGGCCTCTGTCTCACTCCATTCAAGCTATTATAACAAAATACCATAGATTAGGTAGCTTATAAACAACAGGAATTTATTTCCAACAATCTGGATGCTGAGAGCCCAAAATCAGGGTGTCAGCATGGCTGGGTGAGAGGCTTCTTCCAGAAATGACATGTAGGTCACTGTGTCCTCACATGGTGAAAGGGCTAGGGAAGTCCTTGGAGTCTCTTTTAGAAGAGCACTAATCCCATTCATGAGAGTTCTACTCTTATGACATAAGAACTTCCCAAAGGCCCCACACCCTAATATCATCACATTGGGCATTAGCACTTCAACATGTGAAGTGTATAGATGCCTCTCCCATACTGTGGTCTTATTTCTCTTTAAATTGGGAGTTCCTCAATGATTTCCAGAGACTGAAGTTTCACAGTGGAAAAATCTCAGAAGTCTAGCAGTTGGGAAAATACTAAAAGAGAACAATTCTTTAGCAAGTATAAAGAGATCTGAGCCCTAACCGGTTTGGCTTAGTGGACAGAGCGTCAGTCTTCGGACTCAAGGGTCCTGGGTTCGATTCCGGTCAAGGGCATGTATCTTGACCGTGGGCACATCCCCCGTGGGGAGCATGCAGGAGGCAGCTGATCGATGTTTCTCTCTCATTGATGTTTCTAACTCTATCCCTCTCCCTTCCTCTCTGTAAAAAAACAATAAAATATATTTAAAAAAGAGAGATCTGAAATGCCCTAATGTCCAAAGCCAAAAGTTGAGATATAAAGACAATATCAAATAAGTCAACTTAGGTAAAAATTAAAATAATATAAGCATAACCAATGGACACAAGACCCTGGGGATAGAGGAGGTTGGGGGAAGGTCAAGGGAAAAAAAAAAAAAAGGAGACATAGGTAATACTCTTTTTAATACTTTAAGCAATAAAACAACAAAAAAACCCACAATTTATTTACTCCCCCCCCAAAAAAATTAAAATGTAAGACAAGTGCTAAAAATTTTATCAAATCTAGTAGGCTGCATTTTTTTCAAACTAGTCATTATATCTTTGGCTCTCAGAGGTGGAGAAAAGATTAAAATCTCTAAGCAGAGCCTAGCCTGTGTGGCTCTGTGGCTGAGCATCAACCCATGAACTAGGAGGTCATGGTTTGATTCCAGGCCAGGGCACATGCCCAAGTTGCAGGCTGGATCCCCAGTAGGGGGCCTGCAGTAGCCAGCTGATTGATGATTCTCTCTCATCACTGATTGCTGGGGTCTTTTCCGCATCTACAAGAGTCCAGGAATCTTGAGAAGGGCTGTGTGTAAATGAATGAAGAGACTAGATAAGAAATATGAATTTGGAAGGCATTTTGGGATGCCAGATGGAAACTTAGTTCTAGTGACTAAGCTCCTTGAATCTCCAGACCCAGGGCTTTTTATTCATACATTTTGCCCTCTAGCAAAGCAGATACACATATCACAGGTAAGATCTAGTAAACCAGGGTCCTCAAACTTTTTAAACGGGGCCAGTTCACTGTCCCTCAGATCGTTGGAGGGCTGGACTATAGTTAAAAACTATGAACAAATTCCTATGCACACTGCACATATCTTATTTTGAAGTAAAAAAACAAGGTGGCAAAAACATCCGGCAGGCTGGATAAATGTCCTCCGCGGGCCCGCGGGGCATAGTTTGAGGACCCCTGTAATAGTAAAGGACCATCAGGTTGGGGGAATTGCCTTCTGGCTGTTCCAGCAGCAGGTAATATCATGCAGATTTTCAGCCCTGCTGAAAGAGTCCATTCAACCTTTTGAAGACTTCTCTCATTTATTATGACCCACTGGAATTAGCCTCCAGCAATTGATATCTATCTCTCTCTCTCTCTCTCTCTCTCTCTCTCTCTCTCTCCTTCCACTCTCTGAAATCTATGAAAACATTTTACAATCTCTAAGCAGACATTTTTATTTTATTATACGGTTACATTAAAATAAGGTATTTGAGGGACTGAGAGTTGGGCTTTGATGAGGTCTCATATATAATGGCAATAAGTATTTCTCAAGAAGGAGAAAGAGAAATAGAGAATAGGAAAACAGGGCATGCGATATTTATAGCACATCATTCCACTGCTTAAAATCATTATCGGTTTCCCATTATGCTTAGAATAAAATCCAAGCTACTTTCTAATCCTATCTAATAAGGAGGAAATATGCTAATTGACTGTCACGCCCTCAAAGATGGCAGTGCCCAACAGCCCCACTGGGGCGGCAGGCGCGGCAAGGCCGGGCCCGCCCTGTGCCTGCCTCCAGAGTCCCCTGGTCTACTCAGCCCCCCAGCCACCCAGGGCAGGCCTGAGGCTCAGGCAAGTCTCAGATGTCAGCTGCTCAGCCGCCCAGGGCCCAGGTAACTAGGGCCGGCCAAGGCTTGTGCTGCCAACAGAGGCAGCAGCAGAGGTGTGATTCAGGCATTGCTTTCCCGATTGCCGGGTCGCCTCCCACCCCTGAGGGCTCCTGGACTATGAGAGGGGGCAGGCCGGGCTGAGGGACATCCCCCTCCAGTGCATGAATTTTCATGCACCAGGCCTCTAATTACCTATAAAGCCTTACATATGATTTCCAGGTACTCTTCAACTTCATCTACATGTCCTTCTTTTCCTGCTCACTATGATCAGGCACATAGGGCTTCTGATAATTCCTAGAACAATTTTCTCCACCTCCCCTTTGGACTTGTTAATTCCTCTATCTGCACTGCTCCTAGTCCATCTCTTTATATATGGTTCCTTTTCATGTTCAAATTCGGGTGTTGTTTTTTTTTTAAATATATTTTATTGATTTTTTACAGAGAGGAAGGGAAAGGGATAGAAACATTGATGAGAAAGAAACATTGATCAGCTGCCTCCTACACCCCCCCCACTGGGGATGTGCCCACAACCAAGGTACATGCCCTTGACCGGAATCGAACCTGGGACCCTTCAGTCTGCAGGCCAATGCTCTATCCACTGAGCCAAACTGGTTAGGGCAGGTGTTTTTTTTCCCAAATTATAAGAGAAAGTTTATTTAGTTACAGAGATAATAGAAGTGAGCCAGCTGGGCTTTGCAGGCTCAGGAAACAAGCTACAGAAGCAAAAGGACCCTTGGTGAAGAGGGAAAGGGAAAGGTAATGCACGTAGGGGGAAGTAAAGAGGAATGCGAAAGGCACAAGCGTGCTCCTGAGGGGGCCAGCACTTCAAGTTCAGGTCTTAGCTATAATTTCAGTTCTTCAGAGAGGCTTTATCTAAATGTTTAGCTTACCAATCAGTGCCTATTATACTGTTCTTTTTATTTTTCCTGGTAGTCTTCACAATCTGTAATTACTTAAAAACTTTTCTTTGACTATCTTTTCCACTTTTCCTCTGAACCACTAAAATGTTCACTCTAGGAGAGCAAGAAAGCTGAATGTGTCTTGCTTATTGCTATATTTCCAACACCTAAATTAGTTCTTTTCTTTTTTAAAAAAATATATATTTTGATTTTTTTATAGAGAGGAAGGGAGAGGGACAGAGAGTCAGAAACATCGATGAGAGAGAAACATTGATCAGCTGCCTCCTGCACAACCCCCACTGGGGATGTGCCCGCAACCAAGGTACATGCCCTTGACCGGAATCGAACCTGGGACCCTTGAGTCCACAGGCCGACGCTCTATCTACTGAGCCAAACGGTTAGGGCCTAAATTAGTTCTTGACATATAGCAGACATGCAATAAAAATAATCAAAAGAATTGCCTGTGAAAGTTGAAGATATATTTACCTACAGGTAAATATTTGTAGGTACAGTTTGATACTGGTGCTTCCAGATCTGTGAATTTGCCTACTTGCAAAAATTTGTTTGCAACCCCAAAATCAATCATTCATGGACATGCACAGAATGGCAATTAATTTGAGTCACCAAATGCACATATTTCCAGCTAAGGTTAAGCAAGGCAATGGTCTGCCTTCTAATTTCAGCTCTCATAGCATAAAAAAGTGTCTTTTTAAAAATATATGTTTTTATTATTTTTAGAAAGAGAGGATGTGAGAGGGACAGGAGCAGGGGGAAATGGAGGATATTTTTTCCATTGATTTTTTTAGAGAGTGGAAAGGAGGGGGGAGAGAAAGAGAGAGAGAGAAACATCAATATGAGAAAGAAACATCAATGTGAGAGAGACACAACAACTGGTTGCCTCCTGCATGCACCTGAACCCCCAACCATGGCCAGGGATGGAACCTGCAACCTTGGTATGTGCCCATGACTAGGATGGAACCTGAGACCCTTTGGTTCTCTGGCCAATGCTCTAACCACTGAGAAACATGTTAATTTATTTAATTCTTCTTTTATGACTAAACAATCAGGTCAGTTCAAATATTCAAAATCTATACTAATAAAAGGATAGTATGCTAATTAGACTGGACATCTTCCAACCTCCTTTTGGACAAAGTCACGGATGGCAGCTGCTGCTGTGAGGACCGGGCTGAGGCTCAGGCAGCCGTGGTGGCTGCAAGGGCCAAGGTTTAGGCAGCCACAGTGGCTGGCAGTGGCAGCAGCAGCGGCATGATGGGGGTATTGCCTTGCCCTGATCACCCTGTTGCCTCCCACAGAGGGAGGCCAGAGGAAGCAGCAGCGAGAGGGTAATGGGAGTGTCATCTTCCCTTGATCTCTCTGGTGACCTCCCACAGAGGAAAGCCAGAGGCAGCAGCAGTGAGGGGGTTATGGAGGCGATTGTCTCCTGCAGAGGGAGTCCAGACTGCAGCTTAGGCCCGCTTCCCCCAGGGAGCGGGCCTAAGCCGTCAGTAGAACATCCCCTGAGGGCTCCTGGACTGTGAGAAGGGGCAGGCTGGGCTAAGGGGATCCATCCCGTGCATGAATTTTCATGCAACAGGCCTCTAGCTATAAATAAAATTGTACAGAACATAAGTTTTTAGCATGTTCTTCTACTTTCTTAAGTTACATTAATAAGTCAAAAGTATGTGAACATTTTCCATGGTTCTTCATGTATATATGCTGCTAAACTGTCCCCAAATATTTTTTTTAAATATATCTTTATTGATTTCAGAAAGGAAGGGAGAGGGAGAGAGATAGAAACATGACGAGAAAGAGAATCATTAATCGGCTGCCTCCTGCACACCCCCTACTGGGATTAAGCCCACAACCTGGGCATGTGCCCTTAGCCAGAATTGAACCTGGGACCCTTCAGTCAGCAGGCCGATGCTCTATCCACTGAGCCAAACCAGCTAGAGCTTGTACCCAAATCTTAAACCAGTTTATATTGCCATCAGCCATGTATAGGAGATTCCTCTTTTAATACTTCATCATCATCTTAAGTATTCTAGTTTTAAAATATTTGACAATTTGATAGGCAGTATCTCAAGGGAGTTAATGTGTATTTATTTGATTATGAATACAGTAACCAACCATCCTGGTTTACCCTGGACTTAGGGGAATCCCAGAAGATAGGACTTTCAATGCTAAAACTGGTCTTAAACAATTAGCAAAAATCACAAGCAATTTGGGTGATGAACTGGTCTTAATTACTTGTAAGTTAGACATCTTTTTATATTTATTGGTCATTTGTGTTGGGTTTTTAGTGGGGTTTTTTTGCTTGTGGACTTTGCTCATTTTATTCTGACCATTAAAAGGCTTAAATCTCTATTTTTTTCCCTTTAACTTAACATCATTTTGTAAACAATTTGCCATGTTTTGCATAACCATCACACTCAAAATTTTCTAATCACTACTTTTCCATTTCAGCATAATTAACTTTTCCCTTATGTTGGGAAATTTAGCTGCTCAAATTGTCTTATAAATTTTTCTGATCACAGGGCTATTTTGATTGCCAAAAGAGAATACAAAAAAGCTCTAACGTTAAATGCTAATGAGGATAGTGTTGGTAGTAGCTCAAAGAGGAACACTATTAATAACAGCTAAAACTGTACATTCTTTTAGTATAAACTCATTTTTAAAAAGTTGAAATTGAAGGCCTAGTACACTTCATTAAGTATTTTACATTAAATCTAAACTAATAAAAGCGAAATATTAAAATTAACTGTTTCTCCGAGACAGGGTAAGCCACGCCCACCAGCCAATCAGAGCGGCTGTATGCAAATTAGCCCAGCCAACATGGCGGCCGCCGCTCACGGACCTGAGTAAAGGGCAGTTTCCATTGCGACAGGAGCGAAAGTGAAGCTTCGCCCCTCAGCTCAGCTCCGATTAAACTGCCTCTAGCAGTTTTGAAACATTGTAACAATCATAGAATCCTCCGGAGCTGAAGGAAAGAGCAGCTCCGGCCTAACCAGTAAAAGTAACAATTGTTTCATTATAGACACTGCGAGGTGAGGCAGAGGAGGCTTCGTTAGTAGTTAGAAGGCCGCC
>PVJC01030641.1:0-21095 GCA_004026665.1 Murina feae
GATCCTCTCGTCTGCTGTTGGATCTCTGTATAATATTCTTTATTTCAGTCAGTGTATGCTTGATTTCTAGTTGATCCTTTATCATATCCTTGAGGGTCTCATTAGATTTATTGAGGGTCTCATTAAATTTATCGGCAGTCTCTAGAAAATTCTTGAAAAACCTAATAACCGTGGTTTTGAACTCTATATCCTGTCGTTTTCTTTCCTCCATTTCTGTCATTTGTAATCTGTTTCTTTGTCTCCACATTTTGGCTGCTTCTATTTTTGAGTTAGGCGATCACTGAGAGGAATTAACCTCTAAGCCACTTGGTTATGAGAGTCAGCTGTGTCTACAGTGGGAGAACGTCTGTGCTGGAGACACCCTTATGGGGAAAGAGTTGTTTCAATGGGGCTTTTGTGCTCACTGCATCTGCCCTGAGTGTGTTCCTTGTGGATCTGAGTTTTATTTAGGATGGTCCCACTCTGGCCACTGGGTGAGGGCTGGCTCCTGTATCTTTAAGGAGGTGTTGAGTCAGCCTTTGCCTTAGGCTACTCAGCCTTTTATATGCAAAAGCCTCTGACTCAGCTTGGGAGGGGCAGGGCCTCGGGGAGTTTGCAGGGCAGGGTGGAGCAAGTAGCTATGGCTGCTTCTCAGCCCTGCGCCAAGAGACACTGGGTCTCTGTGTCCTGCGGTAATTGCTGCAAGCAACGCTGAGAGAAACCAGCTTTGGATTTCCTCCCGGTGCCAGTCAGTTCCCCTTTTCCGGGTGTGTGTGCGTCTGGGTCCTCAGAAACTCGCCTGGAACTGTAGTTCAGAGCCACTGGGAACTTGTGGCTCTCTCCATTTTGGAAAAGAACCGCGTCCTCCAGTGCCAGCCCTCTCCCCGAGCCCCGTGCACGCACCTCCGTACCTCTGTACTTTGCTTCCGCCACTCCTCTGAGTCTCAGACTCTTTCTAGTTGTAGAATTTTCACTCAGCCAGCCTTCCTGTGGGTGTGAGTGGTGTCCGTGTTTTCTTTTCGTGGATATTCTGAAATAGTTGTTCACGGCTGCATTTACGGTGTTTACCTTATGCCGCCATCTTGGATTCTCCAATCCCAAGGTTTTACCTTCTGCCAATTGCTGGGCCTGTGGAGAGCATTTCATACTCTGCTGATGAGGAAAGTACCTACCCTGCCCCCCACCCCTTCCCCCTCTACCACCAAGGATACATCCAAACTATTAAAAATAAACAGGCAGTGCATGCGGTCTGAATTACCAAAAAAGCACTGCTAGTAAACCTTCATGACCAATAGGCTGATTTGTGATATGCCTGGAAGTTAAAGGGAGAGAGAATGGGCTCTTGCACAGATTCACCCCATCGTGAGCAATCTCCTTTGAAGGATGAAGAGCTCTTCTTCTCCCAACGCCCCTTCTGACCTCACCTTGTAGTTTTTCAGGACCGTCTATAGCCCATTTGTTAAGGGTTATGCCAAGGGTTAAGGCATGAAAGTTATCCTTCATGCCTTCTATCTCCTTCAATGGCCTCCCATCCTGCCCTTCTCTTCTTGAACATATAAAATCGTATTTTATTCTCTCTTGAAAAGAACCACCTCCACAACTGTAAGTCTGTTCACATGTTTTTGGAAGCTCTAACGATGTTATGTGACAAAAGTCCACAACAGTGTTCACATTCTTTGACCTATTAATTTTAACCTTGGGAAATGGTTCCAAAATGGCAATTCCAATGAATAAAAAGAAAAAAGAAACTACATGTTAAAAAAAAAGGTATTTATAGCAAAATGTCCAATGATTGAATCCAATAAACTTGTGCTGAATTTATAAGTTAAAATACTACATTAAGTTTAAAGGGGGAAATGAAAGACTCTGTAGAGACATTTTTAATTGCTTTGACCAATAAAAAAGAAATAATAGAAAATAGTGTACATATTACAATTACATAGCAATTATGTTAATACATTGAAATAATCAGAAAAGAACAGAGAGAGCAGGAGGCTCACAATCCCTAAGGGAGCCACCTTAATAATAGGAACTAAGAAGAAAGGTGCTCTCACGGCTTCCCCGAGCTGCTCACCCCTCCTTCCTGCCTTCCCTGCCCATTTCAGAATATCGTAAGAAAAAAGAAAAAAATTGCATCAAGTAATATCAAAACTTGTATTTGCTAAACACTAAATGTGAACTTCTGACAGCTTCTCATTGCCACTCCAAACACCCCAACCGCCACTAAATAAGATTGTTCTGCGGTTTCCTATAAACATTGCACAAGTGGTGTGAAATAGAGGTATTTTGATCATTTTAAAAGTGTTGACTCAATTTCCCTAAAGCAGGACACCTCCTCAGGTGTGGGAGTAGGAGTGGAGGATGCAACATAGCCTGGGTTTTAAATGTATTTAAAACTTTTTAAAATGCCAATAACACTCTTCCCAGATTTTGGGGAAAAAACAGGGACTCGAGCCACACCAGGAAGCAAACGCAGGGACAGAAATACCAGCGTGCTGGAGCTCAAACATAAATAGTTTGTTTGTCAGGCCATAAATCCAACTTTAAAAAAAGTAAACTATTTTAAATTGGGACAAAACCTACCTAATAATTTAAAATATTCTATGAAAGGTAGGGATGCATTATTCTATTCAAGTCCCTACCACTTGAATCATGAATTTTTTCCTAACTACTTTGTAAATTCACACCTATTTTGTTACAGGTTATTTTTAAAGCCCTATACTCACTTACCTATTGCTTGAAAAGGAAAATCAAAAACGACTATCACAGGAGGAAATTGGAGACTCCAAGACAAAGTGTACTCTGCTGCACGTGATGGGCAAGCCAGTAGCCCTCACACATCAGGCAGGGCCTGGTGTTCTAGGTACTCATGGAGATGATCAGCCATGCTCCCGGGAATGGAGCGAGGAGAGAGAGGCCTGGGTTTGCCAGATGCTATCGCTTACCTCCCAGGACAAGGACAGGCTGGTTGCTGTCTAAGTTCCTCTTGCTGCAAAGCCTGCCGAGGCCTGTGACATCTCACTGGGATCTGCTTCTCTGGAGTTCTTTGGCATAAGCGTCTTTCCTACCGTGGTCACTGTAGATAAAAGCACTTGATGTTTAATTAATGGAAGAGGATGCATTCTTTAATGCACATACAGTAAAAGATTGCTTTGTGTCCTTTGCACACACATAGGGACAACTTAGTTTAATGGCACTGAAGGGGGCCTGGAAAAGGTCTTAGCAAGACCCATCTGGCCCAGCTCCCATTTAGCACGGGTCACTTCCCCCTCATGACAGAGATGCTAATTGTGAGCCCTGCTTCCCGACACCATAGGATGTGGGGTAATTACTGTTCCTAAAAGAATTCCAAACAGGGTTCTGTTTTGAATTTGATGAAACATAATGAGAAATCTCTGTGGCAGATGACAATATTCTCCCTCCCATTAATGGAGTACTTGCTTTGAGCCATCCCCAAAACCATTAGGTACAAATTAGAGAGATTTATGGCCTCTGAAAGGACCAAACACAAACATTTTTCAATTAGAAAGTGTGGTAAAACTATCTCTTTGGAGGACATTTATTTAAATGAAATATGAAAAGACATTACAATTAACAGCTCTGACAAGGGGTTAATATCCAAACTATATAAAGAACTCACACAACTCAACACTAAACAAACAATTCAATTTAAAAAGTGGGCAGAGGACCTGAACAGGCACCTCTCCCAAGAAGACGTACTAATAGCTGACAAAAATATGAAAAGATGTCCAGCTTCACTAGCTGTTAGGGAAATGCAAATCAAAACTACAATGAGATACCACCTCACATCTGTTAGAATGGCCATTATCAAGAAGACAGATGATAACAAATGTTGGAGAGATTGGAGAGAAAAAAGAACCCTCATTCACTGCTGGTGGGAATGTACACTGGTATAGCCACTATAAAAATAATATTAAGACTCCTCAAAAAAATTAAGAAACAGCAACTGATATGACCCAGCAATCCCTCTTCTGGATACCTGCCTGAGAAACTTGAAAACATCTATTCACAAAGATATATGCACCCCTTTGTTCACTGCAGCATTATTAACAGTGGCCAATACATGGGAACAACCATATTGTCCTTTGACAGAGAACTGGATGAAAAAGATGTGGTACATAGACACAATAGAATACTACTTAGCCAGAAGAAAAGATGAAATGTTGCCATTAGTGACTATATGGATGGTCCTTGAGAATATTATGCTAAGCGAAATAAGTCAGTAAGAAAAAGTGAAGAATCATATTATTTCACTCATATGTGGGATCTAAAACTTAAGCTCATACACGTAGACAACAATATGGTGGTTACCAGAGGAAGGGGGTCGGAGGATAGTAAGAGATAAAGGGGACCAAATATATGGTGATGGAAGATGATTTTAACTTTGGGTGGTGGGCGCACAGTGCAATATGCAGATCTTGTATCATAGAGAGGCCCACTTGAAACTTGTATGACCCTATTAACTAATGTCACCCCAATAAATTTAATAAATTTTTGTAAAGAAATATTAGCAGGCAGAAGAATTTTCTAGAACACCTTCCATCCAGATCTGAAAGTTTAATTGCCAGACGCAAATCTCATTAGGCCATTTTACCGAATTGCATTTATTCCTTCCCTTCTTCAGTCATCTAATCTAATAAAGGCATAATATTGAAATTAACCGTTTCTCTGGGACGCTTAAGCCATGCCCACCAGCCAATCAGAGCGGCTGTATGCAAATTAGCTCGGCCAAGATGGTGGAGGCCACAGCCCTGGAGAAGCCGGAGAAGCCTCGAAATGCACAGGCCGCAACTGCCGGGGGAGGAGCAGGGCGCCAGCAATGGAGGCCTGGAAATAGATCCAGTCTCAGATTACAGGTGGCAGGGCAGCCTCGGGGTTGGGGGACCCAACCAGCCCTGGCTGGAAGCTGAGGCCTGGAAAAAGGTGCAATGAGGCACACAGCACACACGGAGGCAGGTGTGTCCGCTCAGCAGCAGGGCCCCCCCACCCCCGGGACCATGCATCAGCGTCCACCCCCGGCCTGCCACCCGGCTCTGTGCCAGGTGTGTCCCCTCAGCAGTGGGGGCCCACCAGGTGTGTGCGATGGTGGGCCACCCAACGGGAAACGTCCAGGCCTGCACTCACCAGCCCTCCTACCCCCAGTGCATGAACCCTGAGGGGGCTGTGGGCAGCTGAAAACAGCCCTCAGCCCCTCACCCAGGCTGGCCAGGCACACCAGCAGGTGTACATCCCCCGAGGGGTCCCAAACTGTGAGAGGGCACAGGCTGGAATGTGGGACCCCCCCCACCCCTGCTGAGTGCACAAATTTTTGTGCACCGGGCCCCTAGTTCATTAATAAAAATGATCTAACAGATATTTATGAAACATTATCATGAGTAAGGTCCAGGGCTTGGCTGTGTTAAACTGTAATGATGAATCAGAGGGGAACTTTCCCATTAGAGGACTCTGCATGTTTAAAAGAAAACAGATATGCAGTTAGAAATCCTGAATTCAAATTTGAGCTTCACCCATTGCCGGTATATGACTTTGAGCAAATCACTTAACCACTCTGAGCCTCAAAGTCCTCAAAATGAGGATGAGAATGCCTACCTTTTAAACTTCCTAGAATTGCTCTGAGTGAAATGATGTACACTAAATCTGACCATAAAGTGCTACATAATCAATAGCAAGAGGCTACTGATATTCAGAAACTTACTGTCCAGGAGGGGAGATTTAAAGTATAGAGAAATACCTACAGTCTAAGGCAAAAAGCCAATGCAACTTTGATAGAAGTATGAATTTATTTATTGGTTCAAAATATCTATTGAGTCTGAAATGGCTCAGATGATGCTCAGGTGAAGCGCAAAGGAGTTAGGAAGAGATTGAATTATCTGCTTGTTCCTTCAGTGCTCCCGACTACAATTATTCCCCAGCATTTGCAGTATCCCTGCAATTATCAGTGTGCCTCTCACGCTTTCCAGCTGTGATAAAACTCATTGTGCACAGTTTGATTTCCTTTCGTTACAAGGATCTGCCGTTGCTCTGGTAACAATCTTACCCTCCCCTCACTTGAAGAGGAGAAGGTGAGCAGACGGATGAGCTTTAAAGATACACAGACCTGCCTGGACTCTGCCTTGTCCAAGCCAGGGAGGCTGAGGAAAAACATCTCTATGTCTTGGCAATCTCCTCTGAAAGAGGAGGGTGGGAGGGGGTTGATACTGACCTTGTAGTGTCCGGTAGGGTGAGAGCAGCTTGTGGAAAGCTTCTGACACACTGAACACACTCAGCAATTGCAGCCATTATTATTATTGTAACAAAAGCCATTTTAATCCATTTTTCTGGGTTCCTCCATTCACGGATTGGCTCAGGTTTTGATAGAGGAGTTGATTCAACTGAGATATCGATATTTTATTTTCTCATTTATTGATTTGAAAGAAGAAAAATGACCGCGGTTAAGTTTTTTTCAGTGCCCTTCAAACCAGTCATTCAAGAAGTCTCGACACAAGAAGGTGGCCTTGTAGGCAGAGCCCTTGCTCCTGCTTTACAATCGCAGAGCCGGGCCCACTTTGAGCCTCCGTTTTTTCCGCATTTTCCATATGGCCTCGTGTGTATTTCTTCCACCAAAGGCAGGGGGTGCCACTTTTTTGGTTTGGCCTCTCTAGTTGCAACAAATCCATTTACAGTTATGTTTTACTTTTAAGCACATAGTGAGGTGAAACTGGCAAATCATCCAAATGCTACAACAACAACAACAACAAAAGTGGGGCTGCAGAGACTGCCCTTCTCCGGTGAGTGCCCGCTTGGCAACGAGAAGATGGGTGAGGACTGCTCTGCAGTCCATCTAGACCAGCTGGTAAGTGCAACTGGTTATGCTTTTTCACAGGGATGATCCCTGTGATCCCAGAGAGACTGGAGAGAGAGAAGATTTGGGCCAGTCCTCATCCAATCAAGATTCAGGACCCCCGAGTTCCATCATTGCCCTTGGCCACTCAGTGGGAAACTTCCAAATCATGGCAGAGGACAAGAATTTGATCTGACAAATCTAGGTGCGTTCAAGAAGCTAACAGAACTCGGAATTATGGAGACACTTCAAAATAGCTTTGGACGAAGGATTTTCTCCATGGCAATTATTTCTGTTTCCTTGCATTTCTGGAAATGTCCAGAGAGTGGATGTTTGAAAGCCCTGCCTGCTCAAACAGCTCTTCATCTAGTAGTGGGTGGTTTAAGGATTTTACTTGGTTCTTTTTCTTTTTCAGTGGAGGAATTTTATGTACTATTTCCTGAGGCCTCTTGTGCTACTTTGGGTCCTCTGAGCAGATGCCAAACAGAATAAAACCTGCGGAAGGGAAGGTATGTGAAGGGTACAGGGGAGAGGGGGCCAGAGCGGGCAGGGAGAACCTTCAGACCCCTATGATAGCTGTGCAAGGAGAGGGGCAAGGAGAACTGGCAAAGTCTCAGCCAGGCCGATAGGGAGCCCTTGGCCATTAGAGGAGTCCCACCCTGGGCAGCAAGGCTTCCACAGGAATGCTGCGTTACACACACACACACACACACACACACACACACACACACACACACACACAGTTCAGAATGTGGGCTTTGGCATCAGAGTTCAAATCCATCCCTGGCATTTCCCAGTTGCATTTCCTGGGGGCCTGACTCTAACGCAGACAGACAAAAATCCCTCCTAAGTGAAGCTGGCGTTATGATGTTAACAAACATTAATAATGAAACAACAGATACATAATATGTCATATAATAGTACGTGTGTTGAAGAAAAATAGAGCAGAGTGAGACGATAGTGAGCAGCCGAGGTCACTATGGCAGATAGATCAGGGAATTACTCTGTGAAGAGGAAGCATTGGGCAAGATCTGGGTGGGTTGGCAGAAGGCTCAGGTAGCAGTCTTGGAGAAGAGCAAGGCAGGGAGCTGAGCAAGGCCCTGGGGTGGGAGCACACCTGGTGTGGCCAACCAACACAAGGGCCCAGGGTGGCTGAGGCTGTGAGCAAAGGGGCAGGTGTGGGGGGAGTAGAAGGAGCTGAGGCTGGGGTCAGGTCATGTTTCGCCTTGTAGATCAAGATGAGAACAATGTCAAATGGAGTGCATAATAGCAGCTTCCGTGTGTGGTTGTTGTTTGGGTAAATGAGGTCTTGAGTGTTAGGGATCTGACATTCACTAAGCACTTAAAATGCATCAGCCATTACACCCAGGGGAGGAAGACAGTACGCAAGCTCTGAGGCAAGCTTTGAGAAAGCATAGCAGAGGGCTCTGAGGAAGGCAACAAAATGAAGCAATCATGCCCTCAAGGAGTTTAAAATCTAGTGGGGCAAATAAAATGGGAACTCAAATATATGCCTGTGATAGATAAACCAGGGCATGAGACAGTGGGAGAGCTTGGTCTTCTGCACTACCGAAACGAATGCCGTGATTTTTCTCCTTGAAGATCATCGTAAGACCCACGTGAGAAGGTGTGGACCTTCCTTATTGCAATGTCCATGAGGCCAAGCACAGTGTCCTGCACATAGTAGGCACTCAATCAATACAGGGTGAGGCAAAAGTAGGTTTCCAGTTGTGAGTACTCGAAACACAGAGGTTATCCTTATATTATTATTTATTAATTATTGTGTTATTTTCCTTACGGACAACTGTAAACCTCCTTTTGCCCCACTCTATGTTTGTTGAATGGTTCTACAAACTGATTTGACGAGAGTAACCACCTATGTGGCAACATTTTTAGCTTTTTGGTACCAACAATATTGGTTTCTTAAATTTTCAGATACAAATAAAATGATCTTTTACCTATGCACAGGGCCGATTCATTACGTGTTTAACTAGGTCACTGGGATTCTTGGAAACTGATGACAAAGAATCTCTGCTCTTGAATGCAGTAGAGTGGTTATGAGGGCGTGTCAGCGGTCTCTGAAAAAGGAGGGCAAAGCTCCTTACGTGATGCACCTCCAGTTACACCCTGGTCCCCAGCATCGGTGTTCCCATCCAACACAAATTTGTTTTGTTTGGGGCCAAGCTCTGCACAGCAAAAGGACAGCAGAAGTGCTCAGAGGTCAGTCTAGCCAGCACTCACAAACAGTATGCTTGTATGGTGAAAGTAGCCAATTTAAAGTTTAATAGACACACACACACACACACACACACACACACACACACACACACACATCTTGTCCTGTATGAGTTCTCAGCTCACTCTGATTAAGGAACATTCTTCCTGGCTCATATGCAGAGCTGGAGATTAGTCTAGATGCAATTACAGGGCACGTGATGTCACCAGTCCTCCATGATGTCCAATTCCACTCTCTGTTGGTCAGAAGCTGTCACTGGGGGCCCTCTGAGTATCCAGCAAAGAGAGTCAGAGTATGCGGGTAAGGCATTCACATGGCTGGTAGGAGAGTTCTTCCCAAGCTCCAAGAGAAAATCAGAAGCTAATGAAGGAGGAGGAGATTAACCCAGCAAAGTCAGCATCAAACTGGGTTGCTAGGAAACAAGAAGACCTTGATACAGTGGGATCCTGGGAATTAAGGTGAGGTGAAACAGGAAAAAGGCAGAAGAAATAAAACATGAATGATTTCAGGAACTTGCAAGGGAAATGTTTGAATTGTCAAGGAGCCAAACTCATTTTTAAAAGCCATATCAGAGAGAGAGAGAGAGAGAGAGAGAGAGAGAGAGAGAGAGAGAGAGAAATGAAATGGGGCATTTTGAGAGAGATAAAAAACCTCGAACAACAGAAGTGGATGAAAAGTCAGGTTAAGCTAGAATGGTCTTCCATTGCACAAACATGCCAAAAACGGTCCTCACTCCCCTCTGAGCAGCCTGGCTCCTCTCTTACCCCCATGACCAGAGGTTCTGATGGTACAGCCAT
This sequence comes from Murina feae, assembly GCA_004026665.1. Taxonomy (NCBI): domain Eukaryota; kingdom Metazoa; phylum Chordata; class Mammalia; order Chiroptera; family Vespertilionidae; genus Murina; species Murina feae. Next base: position 9,854 of record PVJC01030641.1, read on the forward strand.
GGGAATTTTTGTGATAAACCTTGTTGCCTTGCGAATCTCTGAGATTGGTGCTCAGAAAGAAAAGAAGATGCTATAACCAGCAAAGGAAAACTAAACTCCAGAGCAAAAGACTAGACTTAACCTGAAATCTTGCACACAATATATACCCTGACCTTTTCTGCTCTGCGAAATAGCCACTGAAACTGCCTGAAATTATACTGGTTACAGATGCATGCATATCACTGTATATCCTCTTTTAAAAAGAGAAAAGTCTTATAGGAATATAAAGAATAGTTATAGCATAGGGAATATGGTTAATAATAGTATAGTAACAATGTATGGTGTCAAATTGGTACTAGATTTATCAGGGTGATCACTTCATAAGTTATGTAAATGTCTAATCTCTATGCTGTTGATTGAAACTAATGTAATACTATAACGATAACTCAAAAAAATTTTAAATTATTGAAGAAAAGGACAAAAAAACTCCCAGAATGTATTAGAGGTATTTGCTAGTCATTCACACATTAGTATAAATTAGTCTATCCACTTTTCTTTTTAACATCTAGCTGAGATCACTTGTTCTAAGGGAAAGGGGGTTTTCATTAAGGGTGAAAGTTAATAAGTAACTCTATATTTTCTCATGTGTTTTTTTAAAATATATTTTTATTATATTTCAGAGAGGATGCGAGGGGAGAGGGAGATAGAAATATCAATGATGAAAGAGAATCATTGACTGGCTGCCTCCTGCATGCCCCCGACTGGGGATGGAGCCTGCAACCTGGGCATGTGCCCTGACAGGGAGTCTAGCCATGACCTCCTGGTTCAGAGGTCGATGCTCAACCACTGAGCATCGCCAGTTGGGCTCTCGTGTACTTTTTTTTACTTTACATTCCTGCTATTTCTGAAAAGAATTTGAGACAGCAAACATTGTTGCATTTTGAGGATTTTATGGATTAAGGTAGCCTAATTGTACTCTCCCTCCCACACACACACATAAAATAGTGACGCTGTCTGTAGTTGAAGGTATAGCTGAAACATGGTTGGGGAAAGGGATGGAAACTCAAATTGCAGTGACCCCTGAGAACAAAGAAACTGAATTGTTTCCTGCTGGTTAAACTACAAAATCCACACATGTTGGGCCAGAACAAACTGAGTAATATTACATCAATTTCAAAGAATCAGAATGGCTCCCAGGCCTACCAATTTTGGCTTTAATCTGATTGAAGAAATCACCACAGTTAGAACAAGAATGTGTGCGGCCAAGGGCCAGGAAGTCTAGGAAAAGGAGAGTGAAGGAAGCAAGCCACGAGCCCTGATTACGCATGTGTGGCCAGAGGAGCGAGGGTGGGGCTTACAGGTGTCTGTCCCATCCTGAGACAGCTGATGCCCTGACCTAAGCGAGCTCTACACTAGCTTTCTGATCCCCCTCCAGCTTCCCTTGCATGTTTGCTTCTGCGGAGAAGACGTACTGGTAGTCACATGCTTATTTTCCACAGGGCTTGATAGGCAGCAGTGCTGGTGACTAACCTGCCATTCTGCTCAGTACATCGAGCTGGTATAAATTTGTTTAATGTGTGTCAGACCTGAACTCCAATCATTTCTGGCTCTAAGGCCACACACGAAGCTGCCTACATAAGACCTGATTATTATAAACTGTGGCCTAGGGTTAGAACTGCCTTAATAAAGAAAGCAGAAACATCCCATTTCTCCTCTTATCCCAGGCCCCAGACCCTCTTCTGTACCATAGATATTCTGTACTAGATCCCCTATTTACATTACAATTTGGTTTCACTGTGGATAAAATGGCTTCAGAGGGACATCCTGAGCTCCCCACTCCTCCATTACTCTGATGAAAAAAAAAAAACATTGTTAATTCCAATTGCTGATTCTCAAATGAATTTGGAGCATGACCCAGTGATAACTTGGGGACATTTTGTTCCTGTAAATTAGTCTTTCTAGCCAGCGTCCAGGAGCTGGCGGGAAATGCAGTTAGTAAATCACTCCCAGTGATTTGAGAAGGACAGAGAAGGTTCTAGAAGAGATGAGTCAGGCTAGGGGGTGGATAACGTGGAGGGGACAAGAACAGGGAGCCAAGCAAAATTCTGAAAATGGAATTTGTACCCATCCAGAAATAACTGTCTGATCAGGTCTGGCTGAAGACTTGCTGAAATGATGAAGCAAATATTAACAGAGAAATCTTTAAAAGCCTCTCTCAGGGAAGATGGCATTCTTCTTGGTGATAAGGAGGTGGGTTTATAAATAACACTCTGCCAGGCCATCTTGATAAGGCCTGTTCTCCCATCTAGAGCTGGAAATGGAATGTATCTCCACAAGAATGTAGCATCTGCTGCAGTGCCGCACCCTACCACTCTGGCCCAATGGCTGAGGTGAGCACCATGATGTCACACTGACTCCAACAAAACAAAAGAACAGAGGTCAGCTCACCCCTAAGCCCCTAAAGGGAAATAGTGGGCTGAGGTGGGAATAGCCCAGGCTCACTGGACTCCCTCTTACCAGGCTAGTGTGTGAGTCTGACTGCAGGCTTCTGTTTGGCAGTCACCAGCGGGGTCTGGAATGAACAGGAGATAAGGAAAGAGACAGAAGTCAGAACAAGGCAGTTGCCACAATCTTTCTATCTTGAAATTAAGCATGTGTCTCCTTTTCAAGGGCATCACAATAGCAGTTCTGTCGGTGCCATGACTGTGCATATTAAAAGCGTCATTCATTCATTCATCAATTATTTATTGGCTGTCCACTGTGTTCCAGGAACTGCTGGGCCAGGAGAGTGCACATGGCAATCTTGTAAGAAGAGGGAGTGTGCATGAGGAGCTTCCAAAGTACACGGGACACACATAGGAGGGGAACGAGCTGGACAGGCGGCCCTGGCAGGTTTAGTCCCAGATGGTCAGTAGCGTAGAGAAGAGCGGTGCCTCCAAAAAGGAATGGGGCAGAAAGGCTGAATCTGAAGAAGAAAAAAAAAGAAACAAAAACACTCAAAACTGAACCCAAACAAGCCACACCAATAAACTGACACACAGATGACAGACCGTCGTGCAAAATGCACATGTGGGAGCCAGACGACAGCCCAGGTGACAGGGAGCCGGAGCTTTCACGTGGAGACCGAGGACCAGCTGATAGCAGAACACACGGTTGTACTGGCAGTGCCCGGCGACCTTGATTTGCTCAGCATCCCCTCCGCTTCCCAAGTAACCTGACAACTCAGGAGTCAGTGGCAGTCACAGAGCAAGACTGGCTGGTTCCAGTTTGGGGTTAGGGCTCTGGGCTCTGAGTTTCTAGCGGAGCTTTACCAATGTCTGCACCTCAGTGTCTTCATCTGTAAAATGGGGAGAATAAGAGAGCCAACCTCTCAGAATGGCTTCGGAGCAAGGATGACAGAAAATCGCTGCTCAAACTTTGCGCATAACAAGCAGTTTGCACACGTTAGCCACATGGTTACAGCAGTGAAGGAGGGCTATTCCTACTGGGGGTCGGGAAGAGGGTGCTGCTCGGTTATCAACGGGAGGCAGAGCTGCAGCTTTTAGATGTGACAGAAACCCGCCTCTGGGGTCCTCACCTGCCCAGGCAAATGAAGCAAGATACAGTGATCCTTTAACCAGGGTCTGGTGAGCCCATTCCCTGAAGATCTGCCACTCCCTGGACCCCCCTCACCCCCCTGCCACACACACACACACACACACACACACACTTGCACACAGGCTTCAAGGCCACTGTGGACAGGAACTGAAGTAGGGGAAGATGGGAAGTGGCCAGGAGGCCTCTTTCTGAAGTAAAAAGGATTCCTCCTAGCACAGGGGGAAGGGGAAAGGTGGGGATTTGGCCAGACAATGCCTCTGCAGATCTAGCACACCGTCATACAACAAGGGCAAGGCGACAGAGGACCTCCTGAGGTCTCTGAAGAGAGGGGAAACTGAAGTCTAAGACGGAAAAGCCATCAGTGCCATTAAGGGGCCAGCCGGCCGGTTGGCCAAAGGAAGCAGTGTCCTAGCCAGGCCACATCCTGAGTTCCCGGAAAGAGCCACAGCAGCAGGTAGAAATGGTCCAGAGTGTACACTTAAGCAGTCGGAGAGCTTGTGGAAAGAAACGCAAGAGGATCTGGAAAGCATTCAGAGATGCAAGCCAAAAATGAGGAGAAGACAGGGAGGCTAGGTGGTAAGTGGTAGGGCCTGTCATCACCTCACAGTGGGTGGGCAGGACAAGGGCAGTGACAGCATCCACCCTTAGAAGGACAGTTTTTAAAAAACGATCCCCACTGATTAGGCTGGGATGTACTCGTTAATTAATTCATTTGAATAAGGATATCCCTGGGAGTCTGGAAATTAATGACGAAGGATGTCAGTGGAGATGTGAGAACTAACTTGGACGGAGCATCTCAGTTCACTGTCCTGCTAACAGCTCTGGTCCCCACCTCATTCCAGGGAACGGACGCATCACCTCAGAGCACTGCCAAGACCTGCCCCAGCAGAACCACCGAGGAACTGCTTGCTGTTCACAGCCCCGAAGGGAGGGAAGACGGTGTGCTATTCACAAGGCCTCGCCAGGTACACGGAGGGTGAGGACTGGGAGCTTTTGACCCTTCCTTTCACGTCTTCTAATTGTCTGAATACCCCATTAGAATCCATCAGCCCAATTGGAGCTGGCCAAAATGTCAAGAAGAAGTTAGATGCTTAAAGATGACAGTGGGGCTATGAAAAGAAAATAAGTAAATGCTGTGCATGGTCCCTGATTATGCCTTTTAGTCCTAGTTTTTTCCTTAATCCAAAAGTTGTCAATCAAGGTAAGGATATTGACATAGAGATTTCTAGATAGAAGCCTTTTTATCAGGATAAATGGTAAAGAGAAACCCAGTACGACCCTCCTGCTTCCTCCCTCCATCCTTCACCTCCCCTCCCCCAACTACCCCAATCCTAGGCTATTCCTTATCGTGAGGGTTCTGCAGACTTGGGAGATTCTAGAGGAGAAAAATAATGGATGTATTAGGTTCTTCTAGAATTGATCCTAGACACCTGACCTTTGCTGGGACCCCAAAATCATTCACCCGGGGGGAGACAGAGCAAGGATGAGAATCTGGGATGTTCAAGAGAGACCCGAACCAACTAATTAGCACAGAACTTTTGTGCCTGATTCTCTACTTACAGTTAAAGAGGAGGAAGAGCCGAGGGTTAGTCAGTGAGCCCTCATGCCTGGTCAGCGTTCTCCTCGTAGCTGTTCCCAAATACTCGCCCCGTCTCCTGAGTGTGCCCTCCTGCGCCCGGCCCAGGAGCTGTGCAGGCAGCACACGGTAGTTGCTTCACTTTAACACAGTGCAGCACACGAGCACATTCAGACACTGTGGCTCCCAGGCCCACTGTGGCTTCCTAACACTGCCTTTACCATTCCGTCAAAACCTTAGACAGCAGAGAGTGGATTGTACATTCAGAGCTGACATGTTCCTTGGAAATCTCTCTTCCATCTCATGCCCCTTAAAGTAGAAGCTACAACCTGCAACCTGAAAAAAAAAGATGCTCCTAAAAGCAGAATCCTTGTAATAGGAAATTTAAGAAACTCTGATTGTTTCAAATGATTAAGACACTTCAAGGTCCTCTTAGGGCAGTGGTTCTCAACCTGTGGGTCGCGACCCCTTTGCGGTCGAACGACCCTTTCACAGGGCCCGCCTAAGACATCAGATATTTACATTACGATTCATAGCAGTAGCAACATTACAGTTAGGACGTAGCAACAAAAATAATTTTATGCTTGGGTCACAACATGAGGAACTGTATTTAAAGGGCCAGAAGGTTGAGAACCACTATCTTAAGGAGATGTTTTATCAGAAAATACTCTGGGCCAGAAACACTCTGCAGAATCCCCCAAGAGGAGGAGAGGCACGTCAGACTGACAAACTGAGAGCAATAACGTGTAAATAATTTAGAACTCCTTGATATTATCCTGCCTACTCACCATGAACGTCCTTAATAATTAAATCAGCCCAGTCTTTAAAGAAATTCTCTCTACGCAACTTAAATAATTCTCTCTGCTTTGCCTGTGAAAAACAGGATAGCAGTTCCTGTTTGGAACTCGTCCTTCCCAAGTGAGAATATTTATTTGCAAGGAGACATTTTCCTGCTGTTGTTTGTTTCCATGGATGTGTTCTGCACATGCTCAGTGAGCATCATGGTTCTGATCAGAACTCTCCTTAAGGTACAATAGCCGTTCTACTGTTTTATGTCTATTGACATAATTCCCCCAGCAATCCTATCACCCCCTATTATTTCTCTATTTTACAGATGAAGAAAATGGTTAAATAACTTGTATAGAAAGCTCCCTTAATACCTGTCTGCCCCCAACAGTTGACCATGGGAACAAGGCTGTGTATAACTCACCATGGTGTTAACTGGGTTCATTTTGTGTAGAGAAAAAAAAAAAGGTCTTGTTTCAGAAGAAGCTGGTCCCTTTAAATATTGCTGAGTCCTGCCAAATCATTCACAACCGGGAAGCCTTGGAGGTGTGGAGGAAGGGACCTCTACTGCTTCCAATAGGAAGGACAGAGGGATACCAGGGCAGAAGATTTTGAGGTCTAGGAAAGGGAACTGGAGCATGTTCAGGTTTTGCAAAATCCAGTTTGTTTCAGAAATGGGAATTATTCCAGGAAGCTTAGAGAGAAGTCGGTGCAGTAGATGAAAAGGCCAGAGTTGAACAGAGACCCCACGATCCAAAAAAGATAAGAGCAGGTAAATTCATAACACTGTGACACTAAGTAACTTCATAGCAAAGTGGGGTTTACAATGGAATTTACGCCCTGAGGCTTTGCCTCTTTAAAATGGCTGAGCAGGACAAACAAACCAGAGGCATCACATGTATTAGGAAAACACACAGTATGACTATTTTCCTGTATACTTTTATTTTCTGTCTCACTTGCATATGCTATTTATTTGGCCTTGTTTTTCAATTACAGTTAACATTTAATAGTATTTTATATCAGTTTCAGATGTATAGCATAGTGGTTAGACAATCCTGTATTTTACAGAGTGTTTCCCCTGGTATTTCCAGTACCCAATTGGCACCATATGTAGTTACTATAATATTATTGACTATACTAGGGGCCCAGTGCACAAAAATTTGTGCACTCGTGGGGGGGGCGGGGAGTCCCTCAGCCCAGCCTGTGCCCTCTCACAGTCTGGGATCCCTCAGGGGATGTCCACCTGCTGGCGTGCCTGGCCAGCCTGGGTGAGGGACTAATGGCTGTTTGCAGGCTGGCCAAGCCCCTCAGTGGGAACCCTCACCCCATGGGGGTGTGGCTAGCCTGGTTGAGGGGCTGAGGGCTGTTTTCAGGCTGCCCACAGTCCCTTCAGGGTTCAGGTCCCTACTGGGGTGCCTGGCCAGCCTGGGTGAGGGTTTGAGGGCCGTTTTCAGGCTGCCCACAGCTCCCATTGATCCAACATCCCAGGAGGCTGGCTGGAATCAGGTTTCTGGGGTTTAGTTATCTTCTATAATTGAAACTTTATTGCCTTGAGTGGAGGCCTAGGCAGGCAATGAAGCCTCCTGTTTGCTTCAGCTCTGTGGCTTCTATAATTGAAACATTGTTGCCTTGAGCAGAGGCCTGGCTGGCCTAGGCAGACAGTTTCAACTCCATCGCTGGTGCAATGGAAGCCTCCTGTTTGCTCTAGCTCCGTGTCTGCTGGCCTCCATCTTGGCTGGATTAATTTGCATACAGCCGCTCTGATTGGATGGTGGGTGTGACTTGGCTGGTGGGCATGGCTTAGGTGTCTCAGAGTGGTGGTTAATTTGCATATTACTCTTTTATTAGATTAGATTCCTGAGACTGTACTTTACATCTTTGTGACTATTTTGTAACTACCAACCTATACTTCTCAGTTCCTTCACCATTTTCATCCAGACCCCCAGCCCATCTCCCCTATGGCAACCACCAGCTGGTTCTCTGTGTCTGAGTCCAATTCTCTTTGGTTTATTTGTTAATATTGTTCTTTAGATTCCACATGTAAGTAAATTCACATGGTATTTGTCTTTCTGTGACTTATTTCACTTAGCATAATACCCTCTAGGTTCACCCATGCTGTTGCAAATGGTAAGATTGTGTTCTTTTTTTATGGCCAAATAATATTCCATTTTATCTAGTCTGTACCACAGGTTTTTTTTTATCCAACTTGTCTATTTATGGATATTTGTTTTTTTAAGTGATATATAATGTGTAAAGTACACAAATCCTATGCATATCACTTAATGAACATACTATATATACATCAACTCACCCTCTGCAGTCATGATTATGGCCTCCATTATTGCCTATAATCCACATTATTGCCTAGGGCTCCTGACTTCACGTTGGGAGTGTGGAATAAGCAAGTACAATGGAACCTTTTGAACCGTCTCTTTTCATTGTCCAGCGATGGTGAGAAAGACAAATGACTCATTTCACTTTTAAGAATGATGAAACGGTTTTCAAAACAGGGTATATTAATAACCTTATTTGTTCTTAGTGCTTTCAGAAGAAATTAGAATGACCTCTCTGAATGCAAAGGCGTTGGAGGTGCTCATTTTATTTCAGGAGACCATTTCTCTCGGAGCCTGGTGTCCCTTTCTGCCCCCTCTGCAGCTTTCTCCTTCAGGCTGCCATGTCCCCACACCTGGTCTAAGGTGTCTGACCTGGTTCTGTGGCTGTGCATGCTAATCAACAGCCTGAAAAACATCTCGGCACTCCACTTTGGAAGGAACACACTCACTGGTATTTTATTACAATTGGTTCTCTTTGCATTTTAACTGAATATTGTAATACCACAGAAGGTCATCAAAATAATGCAAGAAGTGCATGCTGCCTTTTCTCTCAACCAGAGCCAATAATGGTAAGGGTTGTGGGGAGGGGAACAACAGAGGTATTTTATAGGGTGGATGTAAGGGTGCCATATTTCTAGATTAGCTTCGGTAAGTGTGAGCTTGTCTGGAGGATTGCACATCTATACTAATAAAAGGGTAATATGCTCATTAGACCAGATAGACTGGACATCTTCTGGTCATCTGGTCCTCCTTCTGGACAAAGCCATGGTGGCAGGCGCTGAGGCAGAGGCAGTTAGGGGCGATCAGTTCAGCAGGGAAGGGCAGTTAGGGGCAATCAGGCAAGTAGGCAGAGGTGATTAGGGGCAATCAGGCAGGCAGGCAGAGGCAGGGGAAATCAGGCAGGCAGGCAGGTGAGCACTTAGGAGCCAGAGGTCCTGGATTGCTAGAGGGATGTCCGCAGAGATTGGGCCTTATTTGGTAGTCAGACATCCCCTGAGGAGTCCCAGATTGGAGACAGTGCAGGCCGGGCTGAGGGACACCCTTCCCTGCCCCCACTCCTTTGCCCAAATTTCATGCACTGGGCCTCTAGTTGAGCAATAATAGAGAGAGCATCTTAGGAACTTTAGACAAGAAGTATCCTGGGCCAACCTTCATGGACAATGGAGCTGGAGGGCAGTACTGGACCACAAGGCTTCACGGGTGCTTCCCCTCCGTTTCTGCTCTATTTTTCTCCGCATCTCTTCTTACACAATCCTGTAAGTTTCTATACTTCCTACTTACATTTTGGAGGAAGATGATTGGCTGGGATAATTACTTTTTTCAGACCAGCCTATGGGTCAGCTGCTCTTAGGTCAGACATCTCCCAAATATTTCAGAGGTAGCTGGGAGAAGTTGGGTTATTATACACGACTTCAGATGAGCTGCCTACATCTGTCCCCTCCCCAGAGGCTGCTTTTTCTCCTAAGTGAGTTGTGGCAGTCATCATGGCTAACATGTCAACAAGAAGAAGAAAAAAGATGAGATGAATGAGCAGTTGGTTTGTCTTCTTCAAAGATCAATTCCAAGTATGGCTCCCAGGGGAAAGGCAGTGGCTGTGAGCTGGAGCTGCAGTGAACTCACAGATAGATATTGCCTATCAGCTTGTGACTATAAGATGGCAACTAAACTTCCAAAAAAACACACTTGTGAATTTTCAACCTACATTTGCATACGGATTAATCAACTATTTCTATAGTAATGGCACATAAGAACTCTCATTCTTGCATCTGAGTTGTGGCTCTGATGGGCTCAGCTGACCTAAACTGGAGTCAGCTATGTGTGGCCCAAGGCTGCAGGTCAGAGTCAAGTCTGCTCCCTGAGTCTCTCATTTTGGGATCTAGGATGAAGAAACTACTGGGGACGTGTCCCTCTCATGGTGGATGGAAGAACTGCAAGAGATGGAGCCAAACTCTACAAGCATCATTAAAACCTCCAGTCATATTGTATCTGTCAACCTTTCAGCGGCCAAGGCAGGTCACACAGCCAAGCCCAACATGGGTGGGGAAGTACACTCTTCCCGTGGGTTGAAGGTGTAGGGGGGAGGGAATATTTGTTGAACGATAACATAGTCGACTAGACCATGTATCTCTCCCTGCGGCTCTGAATCACAGTTCCATTGTCAAACAAGACAGTTGACAGCACTCCGGCTGACACTGTAACCTCCTTAAAGATGAAGCCACATCTCAATTTCTTTTGTGCCTAACTTCAAAGTACCTGACCCTAAGTACCGCTCTCTGAGGGGTCAAAGTTATCAAAGTTCTGGATTAGAATAAACATCAAGCAACATGGCACTATGGTCAAATCAATATTTTCTCTGCTTGAAGAGTGTTGTGTATATAGAAGATAAAATGGCAAATGTCGTCGTTAAGAGCACGGGTTCTAAAGGCAAAAGGCCTAGGTTCTAATCCTAACTCACAACTTCCTAGCTGTGTGTCTTTGGGCAAGTTGCTGAGCCACTCTGTCTCGGCTTCCTCATCTGTAGAGTGACAATAACAGTGACTGCCTGATCAGGTTGTTCTGAGGATGACATGGTATATTCATGGAAAGCCCATCAAGGAGGGCCTGCCCCATGGGCAGTACTGAGTTGTTGAAAGCGCGCTTAAAAAAAAAAAAAGTAAGCAACGCCCGCCTGTTCAGAGAGGCAGGATCTTGAAGTAGAAAGAGCTGGAATTTGGAGTTTAAAAAGTGTTGAATCCCACCTCCTCTAGTCGCACCACCTATGACCTTGACGGAGTCCCAGTTTCCTCGCCTGGGGAATAACGGTTCCCTCCCCTGTGGTGGAGGATCGGGTGACGTGTGTGAAGGCACCGCTGCAAAGTGAAAACCATCCGAAAAACGAGCTGCTTCTATAAAATTATTTCATTTTCTTTGCATTGCTTCTCTGATGACAACTAATGGAAGGTAAAGGACGTCCCTGATTCCATTTTTAGAG
>PVJC01030642.1:0-21087 GCA_004026665.1 Murina feae
CTTAACCAGCCATGATTAGGCTTAAATTATAGCCCTTTAAATTTTAACTACTGTAGTGTGTTAGTCCTGCTTTCTACCCTGGGATCCCAAGAGCCTTGGATAAATTTCACAGTCAGTTCGCCTGAGGTGGACAATGTGTGTGCCAAACATAAGGCTTCCCCCTTTTGTGGACAAAGGGTTCCAAAAATAATTCTCAGCCACAATACAAAGTAACACCTGGGTTCCGTTTGTCATCTCCGGCACTCTGGTGTATGCCCGTGACAAGTCGCGCCTCTTTTCCCTAAGAATACCAAACATATTCAAATGCCCTAGAGCCTATTTTATTAATTCAAACAGCTAACGATTTTATTATCTATAATAATAAAAACATAATATGCTAATTAGACCAGACATCCTTCTGGACGACCTTCTGGACGAAGCCAGGACTGTGCGGGAAGCTCGAACCCCGGGTGCCAGAGGGAAACCTGTGCCAGCAGCCGGGAAATGGAAGGCCTACTCTTGCATGAATTTCATGCATCGGGCCCCTAGTTGTAGAAGAAGAGTGCATTTTATTTCCCTGTCACTGATCACTTTTAGAAGAAAAGAGCGTGAGGTAGTGTGACAGTCCAGGCTAAAGTTGTTTTTTTTATTCCATTTTTAAATTGACAGTTTAAAAGAATTTTTTTACTATGTTTTCATTTCTACTATCAATAAGCATTTTCAGAACAGATGTAGTTTTAACTAATTCTTAAACCCATCCTTCTGATTCTGAGGAGTGGTTCTAACCTCAACCAAACGGTGCTGCCAGTACAAAAATACTTAAAGATAAAATGTATTCAGTGAGGGTAGTGAGTATATTTTAAAGTTGTATAATAAACAAAAGGAATAATCAGAAAAAATGTATTTATGATCTCAGTTAAACGATAACTATACTTTTTGGTGCCCCTTTATAGAAACAAATGATGAACCCATCTGAAGAGTTAAGATATATGACATTTCACATCTGAAGTCACATGGATTTATCCATTAACAACTGTCTTAGTTTCTTCTAGAATAGCAGCTCTTTTTAAGAGTTTAACTTTCTGCAAACAAGTATTGTGAAAATTTTCTAAAAAATGTAAAAAGTAAAAATCTTGAAAGAATTTCACAGTGAACACATATACCCGCCACCTAAATTTTTCAACTTTCTACTAACTTTGCTAACAGTTCTCTATCCAATCACCTATCGGATTTTTTCTTCTCTGCATTTCAAAGGAAACTGCAGCCACCCTCTTCCTCCTTTAAATATTTGAATCTGCATCAGGTGCTCAGTATTTAATCTCCCAGTATTGTGCATATACTATGACATACAAAGCCCTTTGTTTGATATAATAGTTGTGTGTGTGTGTGTGTGTGTGTGTGTGTTTTATCCTCTCTCAAGGATATTATTCCATTGATTTTTTTAGAGAGTAGAAGGGAGGGAGGAAAGACAGAGAGAGAAAAACATCTATATGAGAGAGACATACTGATTGGTTGCCTCCCACATGGGCCTTGACCTACAGGAACCCGAACTGGGGCGGGGATTGAACCTGCAATCGAGGTACGTGCCCTTGACTGGGAATCGAAGTTTAACCATATGGTCTGTGGGCCAATGCTCTAACCACTGACCCAAATCGGTCAGGGTGATATAATAATTTTATAGCATAACAAGAATAAAAATGATTAGGGATATTAATAATAGTATGAGCATTAAGTAACCTTAAGAAATTGTAAAACATATCCTACTGACGGCTCCACCATGATTATGTTGTCATTTTCCTTGTAATGCCTCTAGCTCTTAAATCGGTATTCATCTTTCTGAACACATAAGTGAAACTGTCTTTGGATTGGATAATATTCTTAACTTCTTTCCTCTGGTCTTAGCTCCTTCACCTCTGTAGAGAATTAGTCTAGGTGAGTAATTTCAAATAGCTTCTCCGGGCTCGTCATTGGCTAGTCCTCAATTTTCTCTTCCCAGTGAGTCAGGCTTTGGATCATCTGTGAGTTCATATATGTCATGAAAAATGCTCAATGAGTCTGGCTTGTATGGAGCAGTGGTTGAGTGTTGGCCCATGAACCAGGTGGTCCCCAGTTCGATTCCCAGGTTGCAGGCTCAGTTCCCAGTGGGGGGTGTGCAGGAAGCAGCCGATGTTTCTTTCTCTCTCATATCAATGTTTCTATCCCTCTCTCTTCCTCTTTCTCTAAAAATAAATAAAACATTTCTTTCAAAAAGGCTCAGTGACATTAGGGAGACACTAACTTTTCAGATGCTTAAAAAAATTTTTTTTTTTGTTTTGAAGTTCCACTCCCAGTATTCTCTACCTTGACATTAGAGGGCCAACATTTATTTCATCCAGGGAAGTATAAAGCACCAAGTTTGGAAACACAGGTTGACTGGCATTTTATTGCATATTTATGCTAAAGATGTTCTGGTGTTTTTTATAGACTGAAGTGTCCATGAAGCTGCTCGTTTGCCAGTTTTGTATTCTGTTGGCTGTTCATATGTTATTCATTTTGTCTCTAGCTTACATAGGTTCCATAAACAAATGTGATATATTTAAACAGTATCTACCATTTCACAAATACACTGAGAATATTACTAATACTTTGTTGTCAATGGCTTATGAAACCACAGAATGATGACTCTTTTAAAATATACCATATCTGGGATTATGGTATGACATTACTCTGCTACCCAAACTTATGGATAATGGCAACCAGTAACCTAATTGCCTCTCCTGTCACTCAAAGTAAATGTAAGGTTGATGCCATTAAGCCCATTTTACCTAAAGGTAAACATGATTCGATAAAAACATACATGGTAGGCTGGATCTTTTCTTGACTCTGTACCTTTAATCAGTGGTTCCTAGATTTTATTTCATAGACGATGAATTTATTTTCTTCTCAAAGTATATGTGTGATATATGGTAGATAAGTTAGCTCTTTATTTGGACACCACAAAATTTTACCATGTACTATTAGTACAATTTTGTGTCACACTGGAAATGGAGGAAGCACAGTTGATGATAAACTCTTGCTTCCCAAGATCAGTGAAAAACTCCCCACAGCTGTGCCCAGTCCACAGAGCAGCGCTTGGAGGGGTGGCTCAGTTTCAAGCCAATCAAGAGGGTGAATGAAGTGTCCGTATTTCACGATGCACCTGGTCACATGCCTACATTCCCTGGTTATTCTGGGAGAGAAATGACACATGTCACTTGATGAGAGGAGCCAGCCCTGCTCTTCAGATGTGAAGCCTTCCAGTGACGTGGCATGATAGAGGCTGATTGTGCAGGCTCTGCATTTCAGCGTCAGCTGCCAAAAGAAAGCTGTCATCTAGAGGAAGAACGAGATGAAATCAGAATCACAGAACCATGTTCCTTCCTGCCTGAAGGCACAGTCATCTTACTCAGCATCAGCTCTTAAGCACCTGACTTTGAGACATATATTTGGCATAGAAGTGTAGGCAAATGATTAGCTACAAATATATTCTCTCTCTCTCTCTCTCTCACATATATATATGATTATCTACTTAAATATTATATCTATCTATCTATCTATCTATCTATCTATCTATCTATCTATCTACTTATCTAATCTTTCCTGTGATGTTATTTTACCTTTCTTTTCCAAATTGGACCTAGCCTCCTCTGAATCCTCTGATTAAAACCTTCCAACAAGTTATGGTCACATCCAAATGCGTTAGCATGACCACTAGGACCCTGACCAATCTGGGCCCCGCGCAACCCCCCCAACGCAGCTTATGCGACTCTCCCTCTTCGCAGACTGTCCACTGGCTTCCTTAGGTTTACTTCTGTTCCTCGAAGCGCCGGCCCTCCTTAGGAAGTTGTGCGTGGCTTGTGTTCTTGATCTCCCCAAACTTTGCTCAGGTGCTCCCTTCTCAGAGAGGTACTTCCTGCACACCTTTAGCTGAAGTTATTTACGCCCCTCTGCACTCACCTTTTCACTAGGATGGGCCTGTCCTTCTTGGCCTTTGGAGTGGTTTTACTTATATGCTTTCTGGTTTGTTGCTCTGTGTCTATATCCCTCTGTGTTCGTATGGAATTCCCAGAGCTTCAATAGGACCTGACACAGGGTGAGCACTCAGTCATGATTGTTGAAGGAGGTTTTCCGGGAGAAGCCACTGCTGATTGTGGTAGTTCATTGATTTCTGCATCAATATTCAGAACTGTTGGTCTAGATAGTTATGCAATTGCTTTCAACAAAGAAGTGTTATTAGATATTTGTTTGCCATTGACATGAATATTTGTTCACAGTTATCATGAAATTGGTAAGGGACAACAGTGTGATGTACCCAGAATTGGGTTGAAATTTTGTTTCTGCTTCTTTTGAGCTCTGTAACCTTGTGAAGCCTCCATTTCTCTGTTTCTATAATAAGGTCATATATAACTCTGGGGAATGTTATAAATATTGGATGAGTTATATTTATAAAGAGCCCAGGACAGGGCCTGAATACAAGGCCCAGCACATAGAAGGAATTGTATGAATCATACAAACAAAAATTTTGCCTGTATCATTCCAACTTTTTTTTCTTTTTGTTGTAGATATGCCTTGTATGTATACAAGGCCAGACAGACAATTAATTATACAGATGAATCACAATAGCGTCCTAATCATGTATTGAAATATTTCTCTATCACGTTTAGGTATTCCTGGTAAAGTAATACATTTCACAAAGTACCCAAAACTTAACTCAGTGTAATTTTGCAATTTTATTTTCTTTGTCTTGTATTCATATATTTTATGGACCTATTACTTATATGTTTTTCCATATCCTTTTCCATACCCTTTTATACTTCTAAAAATCTCTAATTTTGGCTCTTTAAAGAACTTTTTCTGCTTCTAAGCTGAGTGTTTTGCATTCTCTGATTTTAGAGGTAAAATTTTTAACTCGAATTCTGTGTATTTCCCCATCTCACATCTGATTAATTATAGAGCCTCACGAGTTAAACACACACAGCCCTGTAATATGTGTAGGCACAGCATGCGCAGAGGGTAGTGGTGTGAGGTGTTGTGAAAACATGGGCGTAAGCCAAGCCAGGGGGAACTGGAGTGAGTTACCTTGTATTTGTGCTTGCTATGGAGAAGGTAAATGCTCACTAATGGTGCATGCAGGTAAGTGCTTCTCTAATGCTGACATGTAACCCACTGCCTCAAATAGAGCAAGCATTGCCAGGATGGAAACCAAGGGCGCAGCATGTTGGAGAGAGGGCGTGTGCATTTCCATCATCTGGGAGCATCAGGGGCTCCTGGCAGAAAGTGGCCTACTTCCTGCAGTGCTGACTCACAGACTCATCACTAGTGGGCCCAAGACGTCATCCCACAGTGTGCCACGCCCACTTGCCTCTGCAAAGGCAGGAAGATTCAGACTGCCATGTGCTTCCCATCCCATATGGTTCCATATACCCTCTATTCTGACTTCCTCTCTTACCCCTCTCCATTCCCCACCCCCCCACCCCCCCACACGCACACACTGGTTCCTGAAGGTCTTGTCAAGGAAATGCAGCTGACCTCCAATTCTTCATTAAACATTTCATTCACATTTTTTTTTCTTAAACTGAAAGCTAGTTCTGCCATGAGGGTCCTTCCCCTGTAGCCCATGCTAGTGTGACCTTTACCATTCCAAAAGTCAATTACAACCCTCCCCCAAAGCCCCAGCTCATTGCTTACTTGATTATCCTTTCCCACCCTGCCTGTATGCAATCCGTTGGCGCAATTTTAAAACAGATCTGGGATCTGACCATTTCTAATTAGCTCCACCTTTACTATCTGTTACAATATCCCACCTGGGTTATGGTAACACCTCCTGAGTGGTTTACTTCTGCCCTTGCACCCTTTTGTTATCTGAGAAATATGTGGATGGGACTTCTCCAATGCTAGTGGGAGTGGGGTATCCCTTTCCCCACTGAATGCTGGGGGTCGGGTCTTATGATATCTCGAGAAAAAGAATTTTCTGAGACTCGCATGGGAGGATGAGTGATTAATTGCTTGGAATTACATCCTTGGGTTTCTACAGTCCCATTTCCCATATTCTAGACCTGGAATATATGCAGCAAGAGACTCGGCTGAGCTAAAAGCAAAGCCAGTATCCAAAGTTTCTGTTTCAGAGTGGAGCTGGGTTTCGTTTAGCATCAGGCTAGTTGTAGTCCATTAGTCCATTGCATTACTGGTTGTGCCTATAATATTTGGTTTTCCCTTTGCTCCTTTCCAGTTATTAATAAATAGATTCATTACAACAGTATCACTTTGGCCTTATTTTTCATATAGTTGCCAGAGCATTTCTTTGAAAATCTAAGTCAGATAAGGTTACTTCAGGGCTCCAAACCTTCCAATGGCTCCTAGTCCCATTAAAAGGCCCATTTTATCCTACAAATCTGACTCCCCAGTTCCATCTATATTCACGTCCTCTATCTCACTGCCTGTTTATTTCACTGTAGACACACTGTTCCAAGAAATTTGCTAATAATGCCCTTGACTCATGACTTTTGCACCAGCCCTTTCCCTTTATCTGGAATGCTTTTCACCAGATATTCTCTCATCTGCCATGTCTTTCAGAATTCTACTCAAAGATCAACTTCTATAATTGAAATTTTGTTGTCTTGGTCCCCTGCTCCAAGCCTGGGTTGCCCCTGGCAACTCAAGATCCCAGCCTGACAGCTATCTGGGGTTTATTTTCTATAATTAAAACTTTGTAGCTCTGGCCGGTTGGCTCAGTGGATAGAGCGTTGGCCTGGGGACTGAGGGGTTCTGGGTTCAATTCCAGTCAAGGTCATGTGCCTGGGTTGCGGGCACATCCCCAGTGGGGGGTGTGCGGGAGGCAGCTGATTGATATTTCTCTCCCATTGATGTTTCTGCTTCTCTGTCACTCTCCCTTCCTCTCTGTAAAAAATCAATAATATATATATATATATATATATATATATATATATATATATATATATATTTTTTTTTTTTTAAAAGAAACTTTGTAGCCTTGAGTAGAACTCAGGGCCAGCAGGGCCCTGGCTTCCTCCATTGCCTGGGACAAACTCCAGCTCTGTGGCCGCTGCCATCTTAGTTGAGTTAATTTTCATATTTGCTCTTGATTGGTTGGTGGGCATGGCTTGTGGTATAATGGAGTGAGGATCAATTTGCATATTACTCTTTTACTAGATTAGATACATGGATGTATTTGCCCCACTTCCCCCAGAATGAAAGCTCTATGAGAAATAAGACTGTTTTAGTTATTATTTTGTGCTCTTCAACTGGAACAATGTCTAGGACTTAGTAGATTTATGATCATTATCTGTTCAATGAATGTTTAAATTATCTCATCATTCTTTAGGATTACAACAGGATGAATTCTTCAATCACTAGGAGATGTTTCTCCCTCCTGCAAAGGAGAGCTACCTTTACCCAGTTCCAGAAATAATAGAGGATTGGAAGGAAATGAATGAGGGACATGAATAATATAGTAGTTAAGATGAAAGTAGTTAAGATGAAAAACTTATGTCTATGTAAAGATGTAAGTTGTTTATTAAAGCCTAGAATTTATATAACTTATTCATTAAAGCTTGTAATTTTAGAGGTAAAGGTGATCTTAGGGGACTCTGAGACACAAAGAGGCAAAGAACTTGTCCAAAATAATGGAACTAACAGTGTCAGGCAAAGTTACATCTCAGCCTCATTATTCTCCATTCAGGATTCATCCACTCAACAATGAATATTTACTGAGTACCTACTCAGGTTTTCTGTGGTCAAGGAGACAGACACAAGATCTTCTCTGAAGGATCTTAAAGTAGCATAAAAAATACAAATTAAAGTATTAAAATTAAGCAAATACATTCTTGGGGTATGTACTCTAAAGGAGGAAACATCATTTTAAAAGTATATAGTTATGAGAGGAAACTGACCCAATCTGAAGAATAAAGTAAGTCTTCCCTGGATAGGTGTGATCATGATATGAATGGAGTTTTGAGTGATGAGGAAAGGTTATCAAGAAGAAGAGGAGGAGAGTATATTCCTGCAAAAAGACTAAATGTTTATCCCCAGAAGGAGAAAGAAGGAGCTAGTGTTATCAACTGACTGAAGGAAGGCTTAGGGGACCCTTGATAATGCTCTGGTATTATTATTGTTCTACTGACTACTTATGAAAGCATAGCAGATATTGAGAACTGTGTAATCTTATATGCAATGTTCTGTGGTCTGCTCTTTCTTTTTCAGGAATCAGTTTACCATTAACTGAAAAGTTCAACTTCTTGTTTGTGTTAATGGACTTCTTTCTTTTTTGTATTGTTGATACTATTAGAGATATCCCCCATTTCCCTACCTCCACCCAGCCCCCCCTTCCTTGGCTGTCACCACACTGTTGTCTGTGTCCATGGGCCATGCATATATGTTCTTTGGCTAATCTTTTCACCTTCTTTTGACCAGTGCCCCTTTTCCCCACCCCCCTCCCCTCTTACAGCTGTCAGTCTGTTCCATGTATCTATACCTCTGGTTCTATTTTGTTCATCAGTTTATTTTGTTCATTAGATTCCACATATGAGTGAGATTATGTGATACTTCTTTCTCTGATGAACTTATTTCACTTAGCATAATAATCTCCAGGTCCATGCATGCTATCAAAAATACTGATGGGAATTTGGGCTGTTTCCAGATCTTGGCAATTGTAAATAATGCTGTTGTGAACATAGGAGTGCACATATTCTTTCTGATTGGTGTTTTGAGATTCTTAGGATATATTCCCAGAAATTGGATTTCTGGGACAAAACGTAGTTCCATTTTTAATTTTTTGAGGAAATGCCATACTGTTTTCCACAGTGCTGCACCAATTTGTATCCTACCAGCAACATTTTAGGGTTCCCTTTTCTCCACATCCACACCAGTACTTGTTGATTTATTAATGATTACCATTTTTTGGGGGGTGGGGTGAAGTGGTACCTTATTGTAGTTTTAATTTGCATCTCTCTGATGATTAGTGACATTGAGCATTTATTCATATCTCTTTTGACCCTCTACAAATTTTCTTTGGAGAAGTGTTCATTCAAGTCATATATATATATATTAGGGGCCCGGTGCATGAAATACATACACGGGGGGAGGGTGGGGGTCCCTCAGCCCAACCTGTGCCCTCTCACAGTCTGGGACCCCTCTGGGGATGTCCACCTGCTGGCGTGCCTGACTAGCCTGGGTGATAGGCTGATGGCTGTCTGCAGTCTAGTCAAGCACCCCAGTAACGTCCCTCACCCCATTGGGTTGTGGCCAGCGTGGGTGACGGGCTGATTGGCACTTTCAGGCTTTAAGGCTGCCCACAGCTCCCATTGACCCAGTGTCCCAGCAAGGATGGCTGGACACAGGTTTCTGGAGATTATCTTCTATAATTGATGCACTATTCCTTTAAGCTGAGGCCTCCTACTAACGAAGCCTCCTCTCTGTTTCACCTTACAGAGTCTATAATGAGACAATGTTAATCTTAGTGTTCAGGCCAAGCCTGCTGTTTCCTTCAGCTCCCGAGGATTCTATGAATGATATTTTGTTGCAAACATGTGTTTTGCCTTGAGCCAGAATAAGTGGAGCGGCGGCAGTTTCAGTTTCACTCCTGCTGCAATGGAAGCTGCCATTTACTCAGGTCCGTGGTGGCGGCCTCCATGTTGGCTGGGCTAATTTGCATACAGTCGCTCTGATTGGCTGGTGGGCATGGCTTACCCGTCCTGAAGAAACAGTTAATTTTAATATTATGGCTTTATTAGTATGTATGTGTGTGTATGTGTGTATATATCTAAACTAATAAAAGCGAAATAGTAAAATTAAGCATTTCTTCGGGATGCCCAACAGCCAATCAGAACAATGGTATGCAAGTTAGCCCAGCCAAGATGGCAGAGGCTCGGGCTGGCAATGGAGCAATGGTCGGTTCCGGCGGTCGGTTCCGGACAGTGGCGGCGGCTACAGGGCAGGGTGGCCTCCCAGGCCCCCAGTTCTGTGGCCGGGGCTGGCAATAGAGAGATGGGGCTGGCAATAGAGAGATCGCGCTGGCCCACGCACAGGTGGAGGCCTGGCCTCCGCCTGTGTGTGCCCTGGAAGTCGATTCAGGGCAGTGGTGGTTGGCAGCAGGGCCGGGAGCTGGCTGCCCAGGCCCTGACCCTGCAGCCTGGGCCTGGGAATAGAGCGATCGCGCCAGTGGTTGGTTCTGGGCGGCCTTGGGTGAGAGCCAGCCCGACCCTCAGCTGGGGCTGACAGTAGAGTAGTCGTGCCCATGGTGGTTTCAGACAGCGGTGAGCAGCTACAAGGCTGGGAGCCTGCAGCCCAGCCCGGCCCTGCGAGGCCTGGGAATAGAACAATTGGGCCCACGCGATCTCAGAGGCTCAGTGGCGGGGGCTTGAGATGGGTACCCCCTCGGGGTCATGCTTGAGCATCCTCTGCCCCCGCGCAGAGCCTCTGCCACAGGTGCAGCCACCTGCCTCCACCTGGGGGCCTCCATGGGGCATGTGTGAGCGTGTGCCTGGCTGCACCCCCATGTGTCCGCTCAGCAGCATGGTCCCCCCAAGTGACTATGCACCAGCGTCCACCCCCTGGCCTGCCACCCAGCTCTGCACCAGGTGTGTCCCCTCAGTGGTGGAGGCCCACCAGGTATGTGCGATTGTAGGCCACCCAGCTGGAAATGTCCACGCCTGCACTCATTAGCCATCCCACCCCCCAGTGCACGAACCCTGAGGGGCCTGTGGCCAGCCTGAAAACAGCCCTCAGCCCCTCACCCAGACTGGCCATGCATGCCAGCAGGTGGACATCCCCCCCCCCAGGGGTCCCAGACTGTGAGAGGGCACAGGCCGGGATGAGGGACCCCCTCCTCCCCTCGCCAAGTGCACAATATACTATATATATACTAGAGGCCCAGTGCACAAAAATTTGTGCACTCGGCGAGGGGAAGAGGGGGTCTCTCAGCCCGGCCTGTGCCCACTTGCAGTCTGGGACCCCTCAGCAGATGTCCACCTGGCTTAGGCCTGCTCCCAGGGGATTGGGCCTAAGCTGGCAGTCAGATATCACTCTGGCAGCCCATGAACCCTTGGGGGATGTCCACTTGCCAGTGGGGAGCAGGCCTAAGCTGCAGTCAGGCATCCTTAGTGCTGCTGAGGAGGTGGAAGAGGCTCCCATCACCACTACTGTACTGGCAGCCATCAGCCTGGCTTGTGGCTGAGCAGAGCTCCCCCTGTGAGAGCACACTGACCACCAGGAGGCAGCTCCTGTATTGAGCATCTGCTCCCTGGTGGTCAGTGTGTGTCATAGTCACCAGTCATTCCCAGTGGTTCTGCTGTTAGTGTCAATTTGCATATTACCCTTTTATTATATAGGACTAGGGGCCTGGTGCACAAAAATTTGTGTACTCGGAGGGGGGGGGGAATCCCTCAGTCTGGCCTGTTCTCTCATGCAGTCTGGGACCCCTTGGGGGATCTCCATCTGTTGGCATGACTGGCCAGCCTGGGTGAGGGGCTGATGGCTGTTTGCAGGCTGGCCAAGTTCCTCCAGTGGGAACCCTCACCCCATGGGGGTGTGGGCAGCCTGGGTGAGGGGCTGAGGGCCATTTTCAGGCTTCCCGCAGTTCCCATTGACCCAAGGTCAAGGTCCCAGCGAGGCTGGCTGGAATCAGGTTTCTGGGGTTTATTTATCTTCTATAATTGAAACTGTTGCTTTGAGTGGAGACCTAGGCAGGCAAGGAGGCCTCCTGTTTGCTTCAGCTCTGTTGCTTCTGTAATTGAAACTTTGTTGCCTTGAGCGGCCTAGACAGGCAGTTTCAACTCCATCGCTAGTGCAATGGAAACCTCCTGTTTGATCTAGCTCTGTGGCTGCCGGCTGCCATCTTGGCTGGGTTAATTTGCATACAGCCGTTCTGATTGGCTGGTGGGCGTGGCTTAGGTGTAATGGTGTGAGGGTCAATTTGCATATTGCTCTTTTATAAGATTAGATATATATACTAGAGGCCCGGTGCACAGATTCATGCACCAGTGGGGTCCCTTGGCCTGGCCTGCAGGTATCGGGCAGAAACCAGCAGTCTGACATTCCCTGAGGAGTCCCAGAGTGTGAGAGGACACTCTGCAAAGTTGCTGTTGCTTGGCAGCTCCTAAGTTGAGCATCTGCCCCCTGGTGGTCAGTGCACATCATAGTTACTGGCTGGTCAGCTGATTGACTGGTTGCTTAGGCTTTTATAAAGATAGCTTATTGATTTCAGAGAGGAAGGGACAGGGAGAGATAGAAACATCAATGATGAGAGATAATCATTGATTGGTTGCCTCCTCCATGCTCCCTACTGGGGACCAAGCCCACAATCCAGGCATATGCCCTTGTCCAAAATCACATACAAGATCTTCAATCTGCAGGGCAATGCTCTACCCACTGAACCACATGGGCCAGGGCATACTTTGCCCATTTTAAATTGGATTGAGTACTATAAGTTCTTTATGTATTTTTTGGAAATTAATCCCTTATCAGATGTATCATTGGAGATCTTCTCCCAAACAGTGGGTTCCCTTTTCATTTTGTTGATGGTTTCTTTTGCTGTGCAGAAGCTGTTTCGTTTAATGTAGTCCCATTTGTTTACTTTTCCCTTTGTTCTTCTGTCCTATAAAATGGATCAGCAAAAATACTGCTATGAGAGGTGACAGATTTTATTACCTATGTTTTCTTGCATGATTTTGTGAGTTACATTAAAGTCTTATCCACTTTGAGTTTATTCTTGTGTGTGGTGTATGTTGGTGGTCTAGTTTTATTTTTTTGCGTGTATCTGTCCCATTTTCCCGACACCATTTATTGAAGAGACTGTTTGGACTTATTTTCACTTTCTTAGTCTTTCTTTCAAGAAGCCCTGTCCTGACATTCTAGTTCTTTGTAACTCATGCTTTTTCATACAGCTAACTTCCTATTTTTATTGCTGAATCATCCAATCAGGCTTAATTGTCTCTCCAGCTGGCTCTGTCCTTTTGCAGGAAAAATTCTGCTACAGGTGCATTTTTTAAAATTAGGCACAGATGAGTGCCTGCATATGGATACAATTGTAATTTCAATCATGAATTTTGAAGAGAAATATGATTAGTGTGTTTTACCTTTCATCATGGCAACTAATCAATTAGAACCATCCCATCACAGGGTGACCCATAGTAATCAGTGAAAAAAATATTTTTTAAAAGTTCCTTTTTACATGGTGTTTATGTGTTGCTTAATTATTTTCTTTCTTTTTAGCAATTTTATATAAATTTAAAATTTAATCACACAATCTTTTTTTCAAAGGACTATGGTTTGAAATAAAAAACAACTAAAAATTGGAAGCTTTGAAATTAATGAGAATTCATTTTAATTTCCCCTCTATTGCTCATGAAAAACTAGATTTTCAAATAAATTCATTATTTAAAAGTTGAAAGGGGAGATGATAAACCTACTGAAGCAAATGGCTTATAATTCTTACCAGATGGAAGGAAATCTTTGGCAGAATGTTACAAAAAATATGAAGCTATCAGATATCTAAATTTCCTAAAATACTTTGTTCTGTGTATTTTAACTGATTTTAATATACTTTATTGGATTGTAAAATTAGTCCTAATTAGTGAACTATATGTTAGTTAGTAAAATAAACATTTTTCTGCTCAGTTTATTCAAATATTAATGTTCAAATATTTCTGTTAAGTTAACCTGCTTGGAAAAATTTCACTTACATTGTCCCAGATGATATGTTTTGACTGGTGTAGATCAAGTCAAAGATTCAGGTTGTTTGATACATTATATTTTATGGGCACAGCATCTGAACTTATATGATATTCAAAATGTTTCCAAAAACTTCATTTATCAAATATTTAATTTCTTCCTTTACTGTATTCATATTTACCTAGTTTAGCATATGACTCTTGCTCAATTATCTCATGTTTTAAATTTTATATACAAATCTAAAACTGATAAGGAAATAGAGGGAAAAGCAATTAGTATCTAAACTAATAAAAGTGTAATATTAAAATCAAAAGTCTCTTCCGGATGGGTAAGCCAAGCCCACCAGCCAATCAGAGCAGCTGTATGCAAATTAGCCCAGCCAAGATGGCAGAGGCCGCAGCTGGGGAGAAGCCATGCAATGCACAGGCCACAACCTCCGGGGAGGAACAGGGCACTGGCAATGGAGGCCTGAAATAGATCCGGTTGCGGATTACAGGCGGCAGGGCAGCCTTGGGGACGGAGGAACAACTGAACCAGCTCTGCTCGCAAGGCTGAGGCCTGGAAATAGGTGCAATCGGGGCACACAGCACACACGGAGGCATAGCCTCCGTGTGTGCTGTGTGCCCCAATGGATTCCAGGCATCTGGGCAGCCTCGGGGATGGAGGGACATCCCCCTGGGGTCCCAAACTGTGAGAGGGCACAGGCCAGGATAAGGGACCTCCCTACCCCCGCCGAATGCACAAATTTTTGTGAACCGGGCCCCTAGTATACAGATATTTTGCTAGCATGTCCGTTATTTGATTATATCAAGTAATCTACACAATAACTACAGAGGCAGGAATTATTCCTTTCTATTACAAGTGGGGAAACTCAGATTCAGAGACACTAAGAAACCTGATCAGCAGAGGAAATCAGTAAAAATGTCCTTTAGGAAAAATGTTGATGCTGTGCCTGTTGTAAGCTGCATTAAGAACATAATAATGCTCCATGCTTCCACATTGTCCACACCTCACAGGATACAGAACAGTCCTCTCTGATAGTGAGAGCACTACAGAAAAACAGAAATCAATTCAGTGTGATACATGAGGTGAAATAAGGCAAACAGGAGAAATCGGGGACTTCTATTTTCAGCTTTGTCACTATCTCATTAAATGAGCTCAGGAAAACATTTAACCTTTCGAAACCTGAGTTTCTCCTTCTGGGGGGAAAAAAGAAGTAGAACAATTATGCGATTTACCTAACTAGGGTTTTCTGATGATTAAACAGTGTGAGTTTCAAGTTCCTGGAATAAAGGTTGCTGGAAGTAAGAGCTCTTTAAATAAATAATCATCATGATCTCAAATCACCCTTAAAGGTTGGGAAATTTTTTTCTAGGTACAAAGGGAACAAACACCTTTAATATCTTTCTCAGTGTTTCTCCTCAAGCCAGAAGCACTGTGTGTGTTGAGAATAAAGTTGCTGAAAAACAGCCTGATTTCCAGTCTACTTCTGTCATTGACTTGCTGTGTACCTTGGTTAAATCATTTGATCTCTGAGACAGTTTCCTCATCTGAATAATCAGGAGTTGGATTAGGTGGTCTCTGTTATCTGTTTCAACTTGAAACAATATCAGTGTGTTCTAGTCTCCTAGAATAAAGTTTGGCGCATAATATATGCTCAATAAATCATAGGTTGAATGAATAAAAGAGTAGATCGTGGCACTGCCTTCATTTGTTTTATTATTTGAGGCTCTGTAGAGGTGTCAGGTAGAGAAACTATTAGAGTCCAAGTGTTAGGGGGGAGCATTTGAATGAATGAGTTTTCTGTTACTATGATCATATGTGAAGGTTGGGCATAAAATTTGCTCAGTCATCTTGTGTGTGAGTTTGTTTCTGAGCCTATCCCTCTTTTGATGGCAAAATGTGATGTACACAGCAGAGAACTGATTGGCCTTGGTGTAATAGTCATGCAGATTTGCTATTCTCACATCAGTTAGTCCTTTAATGCTCTCCGTAGTTTAGTTGTCTTCTCGGACCAATCTGGTATTTTTTTTTTTTAATTTTGATTTTGAAATAATATTTAATTTACAGAAGAGTTGTATATATAGCATTCCTACTGGTAAACAATAAATATACCTTCCACCCAGATTCCCCTAATATTAATATTTTGCATAATATATGGTTCCCTTTTCAAAAGCAAGAAATTAGCTTTACTTTCTGGTACATTGATACAATACCATTAACCACCAGACTTCCTTTACATTCCAGCAGTTTTTCATGTCCTTTTCATATTCTAGCACCCCAGGATACCACAGTTAGTCACCATTTCCTTAGTGATATGAACTGTCCTGTAGTTTTTTCATGACAAGGACACTTTGAGGAGTAACGGTCAGGCATTTTGTAAAATTATTTTTCTGAAGCTTTCCCATGATTAGACTTAGATTATGGCTAAAGTGAAGTATTCTTTTCATTACATCCTATTGAGGTACATGACATCAACATGACTTATCCTGGGTGAGCTTGACCTTGATCACTTGATTAAGGTGGTGTTTGCCAGAGTTTCTCCACTGTAAATTTTTCCTTTTTTCATACTCTGTTTAGTAGAAGCAAGTTATTAAGTACCATTTACACTGAAGGGGAAGGAAATTAATCTCTACCACCTGAAGGGAGGAGTATCTGAAAATCTCTGGCCAGTGTGATTCAGTTGGTTGACTTTGCCCCAACAACAAGGGGTTGCTGGTTCATTTCCCAATCAGGGCACATGCCCCACATTGTGGGCAAAATCCCCAGTAGATCTACAGGAAGCAGCTGGTTGATATTTCTCTCTCATCAATGTTTCTGTTTCCCCCTCTCTCTTCTTCTCTCTCTAAAATCAATAGAAAAATAAACAACTTAAAAAATCTTTGGACATGGATTCAAATCACCACATTAATTATTTTTGAGGAGCAATATAGGCTATGTGACTATCCTGTTTACCCTTAGAGTTTAGTTTATTCATTTTACCAGTTCAAGTGAACTTGGCTGAAACAAGTATTACTGTAGTATTCTAATAGAGAGTTCTCTTATTTCTTCCTGATTTTTTATTTGAAATTACTCTGTAATGAAAATCTGTCTCTTATTAGTCACTTATTTAACCATTTATCTCTATCAGTATGGACTTAGGAATATTTATTCTATCATTTGGGTTTCAATCTAATACTATTGTTAATTATTTCATTGCTCAGATTTTTCCAACGATAGACAGCTCGTTTAGGTTGGCTCCTGTGTCCTTTCGACATGTCCCTAACATTTCCCCCTGGCATCACTTTCTGGCATTATGTGGTGCTCCAGATTCACCTTATATTTTCCCTCTGTAGCCATTGAATCTGCAGTTTCTTCAGGGAGCCCTAGCTGTTCTTATAGGAATGATAGAAATGAAGATCTATGCACCTGATATGCTTACTGCTCCCAGGGTGTCATTGCTCCGAGGCCCTCTGAGATAGACAGTGAGAGCAGTTTCAGTCTAGGATAGTGTCTCTGTGTGGAAACACTTCTCAAGAGGCTTGCTTTCCACTTCTTATTACTTCTGTCCCTTGAAGACTTTAATCTGACCGATTATAGAGTCCCTGCTGTTCTACCAATTTTTTTGCCAATTAAATGTGCACACAATTTTTAAAGCAAATATCAGCAAAAAATAAGATTTCAAGCCAAGGGACTTTTGTGCATGCATTTAAGCATAACCAGTGGACACAAAACACTGGGGGGTAGGGGAAGCTGGGGGAAGGACAGGGGAAAAAAGAGATATATGCACTAATCTTTGTAAAACTTTACAGAATAAAAAAAAAAACAGATTTCACAACCACCTAAATTATGATGACCTTTGGATTGCACCCTAAAGCACTCCTGAGTTTCAGATTTATATGCTCAACCTCTTGCTGAATTCTTCTACTTGAACATCTTCTGGCACCTCAGATTCAGTGTGTGAAAGGTGCTCTCTTCACACACCCTATGAAAGGACCCGTCTCCTTTTTATGTATCTTCACAGCAAGACCACAACCAGTCTTTTCAGGTGGACTCGCCATCAGCTCACCCTTTCAATCAGTAACCATGAGGTATGTAGAGCATATTTGGTGACTGATTACTCTGGCATTTCTTGCTGATTTGGTTGCAGCCATGGCTACATGCACTCACGACACTGAATATTTGTAACATGCCAAGAAGTCTGCATTCCCTGGTTTCTTTCTCATCTTTCTTAGAGGACTGTGGCATAGCTTCCCACCTGTGCTCTGCCTGCTCTAGTAGACCGAGCTCCTGAAGATGCACCAGGCCTGCCCTGTGCCTCGCCCAAGCCCAGCACAGCCTCTGTGGGGGAGTAGGTCTGTGGCATATTTTATAGTGAATGGATGAGCAGACTATGGGTCAGGCTGGGGAAGGGGGGCAATTATAGTCTTCTCAGAATGTCCTTTCTTAAATTAAACTTATACTCCTAGAAATTCAACATGTTTGCTGCAAAGATGGCGTGTTTGTGCAGCAAAGAACACTGGTCATTCCGTAAGTGTATATTTGCAATGTGGAAACACTTCTAAGAGTATTTCACGCATTTTTCTCACTTAACCTTCACAAAACACTACCAAGTAGGTTTTCTTCTCAATTTCACCAATGAGCACATTGAACCTGTGGCAGCGTTTGTGGGAGTGCTCCCAGGGCTCCTGATGCCTTTTTGTCCATTCTACCCAAAGAGTGGGGCATGAAGCTCAGGTCTGAGTTGTCACCAATGGGATGAGAGTGAAAGGAATGAGCTTCATTTTTACACTGTCCCACACATTCCCTTCCATTCTGCTTTCCCTTCTCTGGTTAGAGACAAGGTAAATGCTTGTTGGAGATCATGGAACCACTAGATGCGAAGAGCCTGAGTCCCGGAATTCCTACTTGGGGCAGAGACACTTGTTCATGAGGGGACACACTTGGGCTTGACGTGGACAGGACTCCTTCTGTATCGTCAGAAACCTGAAAGTTCACATTCCGTGGTCACCCTCACTAATACAGAAATGGGCAGTGGTTATTTCACTTTTCCTAAGTAAAACATTTTTATAAGATATGTACAAAATTAAAAGTTGCGTTGACCTGAATTTAATAGTTTACATTCTCTTAACGTATATGGCACCTCTTACTACGTGTGAATGTACATTATTTACGTTTTTCAAAATTTTGTTTAGACATCGACAAATATGTTTCTTATTCCTGGTCCCACATTTAGCTCCTATCAAAAGCTTTGCCATTACCTGTGAGTCCAGCTTTCATGGCAGTGTCTTCATTGCAGACAACTTCAAGATTAGGGCAACCGTCAGGGTATGTAGGACATATTGGTGATCCGTCAGTGGCATTTTCAGATTTTTGCATATTGGAAGAATGGCTGTTGTGTCTTCATGATGACAGAGTTACTCTATTTTGGTGAAAAGGTGAAGGAAAAGTGGAGTTATTTGATATATTTTAACAACCAGTTCCTTTGAACTTCCTGGAGGAGCCTCAGGATGCCTTTTTCATCAACTTCTCCCTTTCCTTTTCCTGGATTTTCAGTATAAAGTAAATATCATGGTGTTATTAATGTAAAAGACTTGAATTTTGTGGCAGAGTTCCAACATTATTGAATGTACCACTTTGAAAATGTTCTTTAAACATATGAAAAAGAGTCTCATCGATGAAAATAACGAAATCTTACTCATAGGATTAAGTCATAGGATTAATGTGAGGAATAATGGAAGAAATGTCTTTAAGCATAGAATCTAGCACATGGGAGCCACATTAATACATATCACTATTTATCACTATTATTATTTGTCTTAAGTTTTTATTCCCTTGGGCATAGTCTCCATACTTAGAATAATAGGAGCTGCTAACTCTGTATCCATTATCTAACATAGTTTTCTCGTTTTCCATGATCCTATATAATAAAGAGCTAATATGCAAATGGTTGTCACACCCTCATGCCCTCACAACAGGACAGGAGGACCTGAGCCTGGGCTGGGGGACCTGAGGCCGTGCGCCCCTCCTGGCAGGGCTTGATGGGGGACCTGAGGTTTCACCCTCTGTCCAGCGCCAGGACCAGGGGACCTGAGGCCAGAATGGGGGACCTGAGGCTGTGCCCCCCCCCCACCCTGGTGCTGGAGCCAGGGGATCTGAGGTCACGTTCTCCACCAGGTGCCAGGCTGGGGGACCTTCCATCTGGTGGAGCTTGAAGGGTGAACTGAGGCTATTCCCCCCACCTGGCACCAGGACAGGTCACCTGAGTCTGCGCCCCTCTCCCTGCGGCGCTTGATGGGGGTGGGGCCAGCCATGTCTGGGTCTTGAGCAATTTCGAGTTGTATGCAGGTGGGTGGGGATTTGACTCGTTTCTGTGGTGCACCCCAGACTCTGACAGGAGTGAGATTTTCATATACATTTTACTAATTTTCTTTCATCTCTGACACTTCTATTATAGAGAAAGGGCAAATAGCAATATTAAAATATTTCCTCTAATTAATTCCCTTTTTTTAAAATTTATCTTTATTGTTTAGATTATTACAGTTGTTCCTCTTTGTTCCCCCATAACTCCCCTCCTCCCAGTTCCCATCCCACCTTCTATCCTTGCCCCCCCCACTGTCCTCATCCATAGGTGTACAATTTTTGTCCAGTCTTTTCCCACACCCCCAACACCCTTAACCCCCGAAAATTGTCAGTCCACTCCATTTCTATGCCTCTGATTCTATTCTGTTCACCAGTTTATTTTGTTCATCAGATTTTTTATTCACTTGATTCTTAGATTCACTTGTTGATAGATATATATTTGTTGTTCATAATTTTTACTTTCCTTTTTTTTCTTCCTCTTCTCAAAGGATACCTTTCAGCATTTCATATAATAATGGTTGGGTGGTGATGAACTCTTTTAGCTTTTCCTTGTCTGTGAAGCTCTTTATCCGACCCTCAATTCTGAACAATAGCTTTGCTTGGTAAAGTAATTTTGGCTTTAGGTTCTTGCTATTCATCACTTTGAATATTTCTTGCCACTCCCTTCTGGCCTGCAAAGTTTCTGTTGAGAAATCAGCTGGCAGTCGTATGGGTGCCCCCTTGTAGGTAACTAACTGTTTTTCTCTTGCAGCTTTTAAGATTCTCTCCTTGTCTTTTGCTCTTGGCATTTTAATTATGATATGTCTTGGTGTGGTCCTCCTTCGGTTCCTTTTGTTTGGGGTTCTCTGCGCTTCCTGGACTTGGAAGTCTATTCCTTTCACCAGGTGGGGGAAGTTTTCTGTCATTATTTCTTCAAATAGGTTTTCAATATCTTGCTCTTTCTCTTCTTCTGGTACCCCTATAATCCTGATGTTGGTGCGCTTGAAGTTGTCGCAGAGACTCCTTACACTATCTTCATACTTTTTGACCCTTTTTCTTTTTTCTTTTTCTCTTTTTTCTTTT
>PVJC01030643.1:0-21081 GCA_004026665.1 Murina feae
AGTGGGGCTTTTATGCTCACTGCATCTGCCCTGAGTGTGTTCCTTGTGGATCTGTTTTGTTTAGGTTAGTCCCACTCTGGCCACTGGGTGAGGCTGGCTCCTGTATCTTTAAGGAGGTGTTGATTAAGCCTTTGCCTTAGGCTACTCAGTCTTTTATATGCAAAAGCCTCTGATGCACCTTGGAAGGGACGGTACCTCAGGGAGTTTGCAGGGCAGGGCGGAGCAAATAGCTATGGCCGCTTCTCAGCTCCGGGCTGAGAGACACCAGGTCTCTGTGTCCCACGGTAATTGCTGCAAGCAACGCTGAGAGAAACCCGCTTTGGATTTCCTCTCGGTGCCAGTCAGTCCCCCTTCTCCGGGTGTGTGGGTCCTCAGAAACTCACCTGGAAGTGGAGTTCAGAGCCGCTGGGAACTTGTGGCTCTCTTCGTTTTGGAAAAGAACCCGGTCCTCCGGCACCAGCCCTCTCCCCGAGCCCCGTGCATGCGCCTCTGTACCTCTGTACTTTGCTTCCGCCGCTCCTCTGAGTCTCAGACTCCTTTCTAGTTGTAGGATTTTCACTCAGCCAGCCTTCCTGTGGGTGCGAGTGGTGTCCGTGTGTTCTTTTCGTGATTTTTCTGAAATAGTTTTTCATGGCTGCATTTACGGTGTTTACCTTATGCCGCCATCTTGCTGTTCTCTTCACTTGGTTTTTAGATTCACTATTTGATAGATATGTATTTGTTGTCACTTTGTTCATAATTTTTATCTTTACCTTCTTCCTTTTCTTCCTCTTCTTAAAGAACACCATTCAGCATGTCATATAATACTGGTTTGGCGGTGATGAACTCCTTTAGCTTTTTCTTATCTGTGAAGCTCTTTATATGACCTTCAATTTTGAATGATAGCTTTGCTGGGTAAAGTAATCTTGGTTGTAGGTTCTGGCTATTCATCACTTGGAATATTTCTTGCCACTCCCTTCTGGCCTGCATAGTTTCTGTTGAGAAATAGCTGACAATTGTATGGGTACTCCCTTGTAGGTAACTGTTTTTCTCTTGATGCTTTTAAGATTCTCTCTTTGTCTTTTGCCCTTGGCATTTTAATTATGATGTACCTTGGATTCCTTTTGTTTGGCATTCTCTGAACTTCCTGGATTTGTAAGTCTATTTTTTCACCATGCATGGGAAGTATTCTGTCATTATTTTTTCAAATAGGTTTTCAATATCTTGATGAACTCCTTTAGCT
Organism: Murina feae; assembly: GCA_004026665.1. Lineage (NCBI taxonomy): Eukaryota > Metazoa > Chordata > Mammalia > Chiroptera > Vespertilionidae > Murina > Murina feae. The sequence continues at coordinate 1,223 of PVJC01030643.1, forward strand.
TTTTCTTATCTGTGAAACTCTTTTATCTGACCTTCAATTCTGAATGATAGCTTTGCTGGGTAAGGTGATCTTGGGTTTTTCCACCACACTCCTGGAGAAAAAAAATGAAGGTCCACTGCTGGAGGGCTAAGAAATGTCATATCCTGCCCTAGCCGATTTGCCTCAGCCTGCTGACTGCAGGGTCTGGGTTCAGTTCTGACCAAGGCCATGTACCTAGGTTGCAGGCTCTTCCTTTGCCGGGTCCCAGGTCAGGGCATATGCAGGAGACATCTAAGCAAAGTGTTCCTCTCACTTTGATGTTTCTCTCTGTTTTTCCTTTCTCTTCCACATTCTCTAAAAATCAATGGGAACATATCCTCAGGTGAGAATTAAAAAAACAGAAAGAAATGTCATATCCTATGAAAGACACATCTTGAAAATGCCTAAAGAAAGTTGTCATTTTTTTATGGTTAAGGGACTATAGTCCGTGTTGATGAAAACACCTTGGTGGCTGCAGTGACTGGCAGTGGCTGCAGCAGTGGGATGATGGGACTGGTGGCTTTCCCTGATTAGCCTGGTCTTCTTCCACAAAGAGAGGCCAGACTACGGCTTAGGCCTGTTCCCCGAGGGGAGCAATGAGCGGGCCTAAGCCGTCAGTAGGACACCCCCTGAGGGTTCCCAATATGTGAGACTGGGAAGGCTGGGCTGAGGACTCCCCTCCTGCCCCCCGTGCATGGATTTCATGCACTGGGCCCCTAGTAAATTATAATTAATGTATATTTTTAAAATAGTTGGCAATTATATAGATAATAGATATTGCAGTAGGACTCTTATTTTAGCTTCTCCCAGTTTCCCAAGGGTGAGAAAAAAAAAAAAAGCCAAGAAACAAAATATCCCCTTATTATTAAAGTAAATTTGGAGGTGGGGTGGGGTGGGGTAGGGTGGGGGGGGGTGGGGTGGGGTGTGGAGATCGTTTCCCAAACCAAGAAAATATCTGACCATCTAAATAACTTTTTAATTCATTTTATTTTTAAAATGTCTTTATTAAGGTATTATGTATGCTAAATAACTTTTAATTTATGTATGCTTCCTTCATAATGTTTATCTACATTCACACATTTACCTTTAGTTCTTGTCAAGGGCATATACCTGGTTTGCAGGCTCAATCCCTATCCTAGGTTGTGTGTATGGGGGAACCAATTGATGTGTCTCTCTCTCACATTGATATTTCTGTCTGTCTGTCCTCCTCCTCCCTCCACTCTCTCTGAAGATTAATGGGAAAATATCCATGAGTGAGATTAACAAAAAACAAAACAAAAAAGAAGAGGGTAATAGTGTAGTGCTAGCATAGTAGACTGGCAGATCCGTGGAAAACAACAAAAGTTATAATCACAGGAAAATTTAATATCTGTTGGTATAGCAATAGACTGATGGTTTGCTGATGGTGTATTAATTTGATCCATGCAGTTAGATGTTTAAGCTACCTTTGAGTCGGCACTATTATTTTCATTTTATGTTTGAAAGAATTGAACCACAGAGAGATTACTTTGTCATATGCATTATAAATGGCAGTCATTATTCAAACCCAGGTAATGACCCCCCAAAGTGTTTGGTTTTTCAATTATTAATACTATAATGATTGTTTGTATGGGTGTGCATGGATGCATAAAAGGATTGTGTGGATACACATATGGGTGGTGCCTTAATGACAGTTTTTTTTTTTTTTTTTTTTTTCTGTAGTTCATAAAAATTTGTTATTAGAATCAGTAACTTTTTTGGGGAAAATATACTGAACAGTCAAAAATTTTTGTTTTATGCTACTCATGTAACTCCTATCCTTTTTGTTCTTTGGCTACCAATTGCATATAGGAAAGTATTCAATTATATTATACTAAAATTACAGTGTAATTTGAAAGAATTGTGAACTGTGTTTTTTCTTTTATTTTTTAAACTTTCATTATGAAGATGAAAACCAATTTGCCCTTTTGGTGATTCAGTTATCCCATTCTATACTGCTCCTCTAGGTATGGCAGGAGGAAAATATCGTTCGTTTTTAATCCATGTCAAGGCAGTGAATGAACGAGGAACAGATGAGATCTGTAACGGTGGTATGCGTCCTGTAGTAAGACTTCCATCCCTGAAACATCAGAGTAACAAGGGTTATTCACTTGCTTCACTCTTGGCAAAAGTTGCCGCAGTCAAGGTATGAAACAGTTATTTTGAAGTATAACAATTCTGTTTTAGACATTGTAGATGAGATTTGACACACTATTGGAAGTAGTATGACCATTGTGTTTTTTTTTTTTCAGCAGATCATTGGTTCGTATTTTTTTTCTTTACAGTGACTTAAAAAATATTGAGAAGAAAATATTTTGAATTAACTTTAAACAAACTATGTAAATTGTATAAGGTATATTTAGTAAGGAGTAATTGTTAGCTAGTTACTCCCTTTACATTATTTTAGGTCATAATATTTATTTCTTAAGGTGAGAGAGTTTGATTTAATGCCTGTTACTGGTAACTCACCACTTATTTTTTGATTATGTAGAAAGAAGTTGGGGAGTGATTTTAGAGATAAATTGTAATATTCATGGTTAATTTTCTGCAACTAGTTAGTTTCTTCATAATTGTCTGATCTTGGATTTTCTTGTAGTTTATAGAGATTTTGTTTTATCATCATTCTTCATAGGCAAAAGTAGCAATATCAGTAATACCAATCATCTTACGTTTATATAGGTTTTCTAATTTTTCAAGGACTTATGTGCACTTTATCCGGCCTAATCCTAGCAATAACTGAGATAGGCAGAGCAGGTGCAAGTATTGTTTCCATTTTTCATATTGAGAGTGAGTGAACCACTGGGGCCAGGTGGGTCAATTGGTTGGATCATCTTCCTGTGCACCATAGACGGTTGTAGGTTCAATTCCCAGTCAGGGCACATACCTATGTTGTGGGTTTGATCCCCAGTGGGGGCACCTCCAGGAAGCAACACATAGATGTTTCTCTCTCGCATAAATATTTCTCTTTTTCCCCCTTCCTCTTTCAAAATCAATTTTAAAAAACTTGCAGTGAGGATTAAAATTTTTTTTGAAAGTGAGTGAATGTTAGAGATTGGGAGCTGTCATATCTCATGTAGCTTCTAAGTGCTGTAGCTGGGACTTGGATTCAGAATGTTGGCATTATAATCTTAACCATTGAGTATTAACTTTAATAATAACTGTATCGTTTTCGCTTATAATTCTGAGGGAAATTAGTCATTTACTGAAAATAAGGTAAAAACTCATTTTAATTTGAGATTTATGTTATCTAAACTAATAAAAGCGGAATAGTAAAATTAACCATTTCTTCGGGACGCCTAAGAGCCAATCAGAGCGGCTGTATGCAAATTAGCCCAGCCAACATGGCGGCCGCCACTCACGAACCTGAGTAAACGTTTAGGCAGCATCCGTTGCAGCAGGAGTGAAAGGGAAACTGTTTTCGGCCCTTTGCGGGCAGGCTCCGAAACATGTTTCAATAATGTAACAATCATAGAATCCTCGGGAGGTAAAGGGAACAGCAGACCTAGCGTGAGTCTAAAAGTATAACATTGTTGCAGTATAGACTCCGCGCTGCGAGGTGAGGCAGAGGAGGTTTCGTTACATGTCTAGGCCGGCTTAAAGGAACAGCATCAATTATAGGAGATAAGCTCTAGAAACCTGCGTCCAGCCAGCCTTGCTGGGACGTTGCGTCAATGGGAGCTGTGGGCAGCCTTAAAGCCCCTCACCCAGGCTGGTCAGGCACGCCAGCAGGTGGGCATCACCAGAGGGGTCCCAGACTGTGAGAGGGCACAGGCCGGGCTGAGGGACCTCCCGAGTGCACAGAGCGCCTGCAGGGCGGGACAGCGCAGGATCCAGGACCCGTGAGTGGGAAACAGGCGGCAGGGTTGGAGGGCACTGGGAAGTGGGTAAGAGGTGGCAGGGTTGGAGGGGCACCGGGAAGCGGGAAAGAGGAGGTAGGGGGTCGGCGGCCTGCTTGTTGGGCTTCCTAGGCCCTTTGCGGGGCATCGGGGAGCGGGTAAGAGGCGGCAGGGAGTTGGTGGCCTGCTTGGCAGCTGTTCAGACCCTTTGCGGGGCATCAGGGAGTGGGAAAGAGGCAGCAGGGGGTCAGTGGCCTGCTTGGTGGGCTTCCCAGGTCCCTTGCAGGGCACCAGGAAGTGGGAAAGCAAGGTGGCGGGCCAGGGAGTGGGAAAGAGTTGGCGGCCTGCTTGGTGGGCTTCCCAGGTCCCTTCCGGGGATCAGGGAGCAGGAAAAGGCTGGCCTGACCACGAGGCGGGGTTTTCCCTGCTTTCTGGTGGCTGGAGGAAGGTGGGCAGTAGGCAAGCTTGGGAGGCAGGCAGCACCCAGCCCTGGCCACAGCTCAAAAAAGAGAACAACATGCAGGGGAGGGCAAGAGTCTGAGAGATCAACATAGAGGGGGTGCCTGCTCCAAGCCTTGACGGTGTGTCTGGGGGCAGGCCCCCGGCAGGTAGACACACAGGAGGACTGCTCCGAGCCTCAGATGCGGCTGGGGGCAGGTCCCCAGTGGCCATACACACACAGACACACACACACACACACAAGGTGCCTGGCAGACTGGGGCCATCATAGGACATCCACTGAGGGGTCCCAGATTGTGAGAGGGCACAGGCCGGGCTGAGGGACTCCCTCTACCCCGAGTGCACAAATTTTTGTGCACCGGGCCCCTAGTGATAGTTATAATTTAGTTATGGTCCTTTACTTGAAAACTTTAATAGTAAATATTTTTTAGTATCATTTGTTCATTCAATTACTTATTTATTTTTTAAATTTTTTATTGCTTTTTTTTTTTTTTTGTATATTTAGGAAAAATCATCTAATGTTAAGAATGAAAATGCAAGTGGCACTCGTAAAGCTGAAAACCTCCGGGGTTGTGATTTACTTCAAGAGGTCTCAGTCACAATTCGAAGATTTAAGAAAACGTCAATTTCTAAGGAAAGGTAACCTCATTCTCTTTCCCTATTATTCTTATAGTAATTAAAAGTATATATAAAAGAATAAAAAATGTACTAACGCAATATTTTAAAATCTAACTTGAAAAATCTTTTAAAATTTTCATTTCTTTTTTTAAGAACTTGTAATCTCAGATTATGAATTGTCTTTCTACTTCATTGGTTTAATTCTAGTGCCTATATACTGCTTGGTGTGTACCAGAAATACAGTATTTATAGCATGAGGAAAGAAATAAATAATTTGAAGTTTTACTTACTATATCAGAATGTAATACATTATTATAAACTTCATTTCTTTTACAACTTTTTACAAGCCAAGTATTGCTTACATACTATTTTAAGTCTTTAATACCATAGTATTAACTTCAGAGACTGTCATTTCACAGTAATATTTAATTTCAAAAGTTTGTATAAAAACTTTTTGATTTTTTTTTTTATGATTTTGCCCTGGTTGGTGTGCCTCAGTTGTTTGAGCATTGTCCTGTGCACTGAGATGTTGCCAGTTCAATTCCTGGCTAGGGCATATGCCCAGGTTGCAGGCTCCATCCCCAGGAGGAGGTGTGCAGGAGGCAGCTGATGAACGTTTCTGTGTCTCATCAATGTTTCTTTCTGTCTCTCCTCTCTGCCTTTCTCTAAAAAATATAAAAGTCATTGAAACATATTAAAAAATTATAATATTCATGATTTAAAACGAAACATATGACCAACCAGCCTGTGATAATTAGTCTGTTTTATTTTGGTTGTTAATGTATTTACATTTTCTTTTTTGTAGAGTACAACGATGTGCCATGCTACAATTTTCAGAATTTCATGAGAAGCTTCTTAACACCCTTTGTAGAAAAGCAGATGATGATGGCCAAATCACAGAACATGCCCAGAGCCTCGTGTTGGATACTCTTTGTTGGTTAGCAGGAGTTCATTCCAATGGACCTGGAAGGTTAGTAATTAAGATTTCCTACCACTGCTTTTTGGATGTTATGAATGCAAGTTTAAATGTGTGCTATTGTTTTGCAGCTCAAAGGAAGGAAATGAGAGCCTGCTTTCAAAAACACGAAAATGTCTCTCGGATATAGTACGTGTTTGCTTCTTTGAGGCAGGTCGAAGCATAGCCCATAAGTGTGCCCGATTTCTAGCCTTGTGCATTAGGTTCGTGTTTTTTTTAAATTTTATTTGAAAGTATACTTTGTAGATGCATCTGCAGTTTGTCTCTAGTGTAATATGAACCTTGTTAAATATATGTATAACTTAAGAGAATTTGTAAAGGTTGATGATATTCTAAGAAAGAATTTAGGGTTTTTAGGGAGACAAGTCATGTTAAATAAACCTATTAGTAAATAGACCTCTCTGCCTATTAGTAGCAGTTTAGGGAGTTTGGTAAGGGGAACTTTTTCCTCACCTTTATTGTTATTCTCCCTGGTTGTCTTTGGATCCTTCACCTGAGGCCTTGTTCCCTGTTACTTGATAGTCTTACCAGGTTTATTTGTAACTAGGGGCCCGGTGCACAAAAATTTGTGCACGGGGGCGGGGGGGGTCCCTCAGCCTGGCCTGTGCCCTCTCCCAGTCTGGGACCCCTCTGGGGATGTCCACCTGGTGGTGTGCCTGACCAGCCTGGGTGAGGGGCAATGTCTGTTTGCAAGCTGGCCAAGCTCCCCAGTGTAAACCCTCACCGCAGGGGGTGTAGCAAGCCTGGGTGAGGGGCTGAGGGCAGTTTTCAGGCCGGCCACAGCTCCCACTGACCCTACGGGCCACCTGCCTGGGAAGTCGAAGCTGGGGTGGTGCTGGCCACCCCATGGCCTCCTGGGCGGGGCCTGTGGGGGTCCGGCTGCCTCGTCCCTGCGTCCCGGAAGGCTCCCGCCTGGGAAGCCCAGGCTGGATGGCGCTGGCCACACCACTGCCTCCGGGTGGGGCCCGCGGGTGTCCGGCCGCCTCGTCCCTGCGCCCTGGAAGGCTCCCGCCCGGGAAGCCCAGGCTGGGTGGCGCTGGCCACACCACTGCCTCCCGGGCGGGGCCCGCGGGGGTCTGGCTGCCTTGTCCCCGCGCCCCGGAAGGTTCCCGCCCGGGAATCCCAGGCTGGGGTGGCGCTGGCCACCCCATGGCCTCCTGCACGGGGGCTGCGGATGTCCGGCCGCCTGGTAAGGCATCCGCAGGCCCAAAACGCTGGATACCTTCCCAGGAGGGAGGCTCCCAAGATGGCGGAGGCCGCAGCCCTGGAGAAGCCGCACACCAGGGCTGTGGCCTCTGCCATCTTGGATGGGCTAATTTGCATACAGCAGCTCTGATTGGCTGGTGGGCATGGCTTACCACATCCCGGAGAAACGGTTAATTTTAATATTTTGCTTTTATTAGTTAAGATACTGACCAGATAATTTTCTCTAGATCCTGAGACTCTTACCTAGGAGTGTTTAAAAGCTAATAGTCAATATTGACTGTACCTGCCTATCAGTCCTTTTGGGTAAAGTGAATGGTTTAATGAATAAGAAAACAATTACAAAGACCCTTAGTATAATTAGTCCTTACTATCTTTTTGCCTGTTTGTAGGGCTTTAGGGAAGATTTTAATTGTGATCAGTATGAATACATTTAGAAGATTTTTAAAAGAACTGCATCATGTTTCAGTTGAATTTGGACCTTGAGTATCATTGCATTTAAATTTTTTCTTTTAAAACTTTTCAGTAATGGAAAATGTGACCCATGTCAACCAGGATTTGGATCTGTTCTGTTGAAGGCTTTACTTGATAATATGTCATTTTTACCTGCAGCTGCAACTGGTGGTATGTGAAATTAGTTTAATCAGTAGTAACTGTAGTTGGAAATGTTTCACAATATATTTAGGATTATTTAGTAACTTTTTCGTGTTTCCCCTTTTTTCTGTAGCTTACCTTTTTAAGTGGTTGTTGTGTACTGTCTGGGTGGACAGGTACTTTCTATTTAATAATATTGGTAGGAAAAAGTGGGATAGTTAAGTATAAATATCAATAATCTTAAAATATACATTTTCTAATTTCATTGAAATCATTGAATTTGGAGGGTTTTTTAATGACTAGATCTGATATCATGAACTAAAATGCTAGTAAGTGATCAGAGATGTGTATGATTGGTATCAGCTATAGTCAACTAAAATTCTCTAAAAGGGACCAGTGGGGGGTTTTTTTTAGCACCTGAAGACTGGTACTGTCATTCAAGAATGAATGTAATTATCAAGTAGAAATTGAGAAAGTAGTCCCCTAAAGTAGCATATGCATAAGGTAATGAAGATTAAACTTTTTAAAATGTGTTTTGCTGTTTTATGTTGTTTTTGTGAAGGGATACTGATACGTACTTTTAAGCCTAATGCTGTATTTTTAGTAGCCATTTCTTACTATGTTTTCTTTTATAAATGACCAACCCATTCAACATGTTATCTCCATGAGATAAATACATTTCATAAGGATTTGATCTTTGTTATATACCAGGAAAAAAGCTTTCTCAAAGTTATTTGGTAAATGGGTATTTTTCACTAAACTTACTAATTTTGAAAAATATATTTTTATTGATTTCAGAGGGGAAGGGAGAGGGAGAGAAGATAGAAATATCACTGGGGATCAAGCCTGCAACCTGGCCATGTGCCCCAACTGGAATCAAACTGTGACCTCCTGGTTTTTAAGTAGAGGCTTAACCACTGAGCCTCTTCGGCCAGGCACTATCTTAATTTAGATAGTCTGTTTATATTTACCTTGACCATAGAGTGGACAAAACTCTTAACTCTATATAATAGAGAGTAGGATATTTTGGACTTGGTCGATCACTTTAATAGTCCACTTTGTTTAAAATATTTTGTTGACAGTAGTCTTAGAGGTAAGATGTTTAAATTTTGGTGTGTACTTACTTAGATATATCAAATTCTATAAAAGAGTCTTAAAATACTTCCCCACGATCATCTTTTAAGCAATGTTGGTCTGTATTTAACTGGCAGTATAGTATAAGTATACTGTATTCACTTGCTTACTAAGGTGATTGAGTTGTAACTCAATGATGCAATCCATTGTTCTTGAAAATTTTAGTGCTAGAGAAAAACAGGATTTCAGCATGGATGGGTTGAAGGTCCTGACATCTTTATACTTTTTTAACTATTCCAAAATGTCCCTCAGAATCATCTCAAGTTATTGAAAGTCTAAATGTCTAGTTAGCCTGATATACTTCTCAAAACACGTTATTGATGTGATTGAAATTCTTTGTCAGTGTCCTCTTAGTCTTCCTAGGAAGTTGGTCCTTCTTTGTAAATTGCGTGTTGTAAGAAATAAGAAAGTCTAGGAAAAGGAGACACTGATAAATATGTTATCTGAAGTTTTCTTAGAGAAAAATGAGGAGACATTAATTTTTGTTGTTTTCAGGTTCTGTCTATTGGTATTTTGTCTTACTGAATTATGTTAAAGATGAAGATTTGGCTGGGTGCAGTACAGCTTGTGCATCTTTGCTTACTGCTGTGTCCAGACAGTTACAGGACCGGCTAACGCCAATGGAGGCTTTACTTCAGACAAGGTATTTCAATAGATATAATGACTAATAGTAGGCCTTTCTAGACATGGTACCACCTTTGCATAATACTGTCACATATATATTTGCTTAAAAACCATATTCTTACAAAAATATATTTAAATTATACCTAATCTTTTTCCAAATGATATTAGCCTAAGGTTTTCTTTTCTCCTGTTTTTTCTTTTTTCTTTGTTTTCTGAAATGATTCTGTTTTAACAATTTTGGAAGTCCTGAAGATTGTTATTCATAAGGCTAATAATAATACAATATTTAAAAGTTCTATTTCTTGCTAATGGAAGAAGAATTTAAGGTAATTTGTTTCTCTATTTTTAAAACTTTGTAGGCAGAATTATGTAGGTCACTTATAGCCCTTAATAACTAGTATTTTTTATCTCCTGATTAATTACCTAAAACTTCAACATAATGAAATAAGCAATAGAGTTGCACAATGGCTTTGCAATGTTTTGAAATTGTAAATCTCGATTTTGATGAAATTTTACTCAATGCCTTTGTTCTTTTTCCTGGGTAATATAGTGCTTGTGGTGAGGTAGGACTGCCTCATATCTCTTCCATGCTTCAATCTGCAGAAGAAGATTTAGTCTGGATTCATTAGCTGCCAGCTTATTGGAATCACATTTGTTGACTCTTTCTGGACCTTGTCTTTGGAGTATAGGTTTACAGGGATCACAGTTGAGATTCACTGATTTTAATGGGTTAAATCTGGTTAGCATCTCTTTTTGCCCTGTTTCACTCTTCTTTCAAAACCAATAGATAATTTGTTAATTAGATGGCTGACAGGAAAATTTTTAGGACATTATTTTATTTTTCAGATATGGATTATATAGCTCACCATTTGATCCAGTCCTCTTTGATTTAGAAATGAGTGGCTCTACTTGTAAAAATGTATACAATAGCAGCATTGGTGTTCAATCAGATGAAATTGATTTGTCGGATATCCTTTCAGGTAATAACTTCTTTTATTAAAGGAATTTCTGAATTTTAAAACTTGTATTTAAGCTACCATTGAATTCATAGATTTTAGTTACTATATTTTACCTTTAAAAACTAAAATTTAGAACTTAACATATGTGAATCATTAACTCTTTGCCTTTTCTACTAAATCCTCCACCCCTCATTATTATGGCTATTTTTGAAAGGGTTGTGAACTTGGTTGTTATGTTTCATTGCATGTCAGTTTGATTTTAATACTCGAGAAAGTATTTAAAACTTTATTTGTTGTAGTCTTTTCACTTTTATTTGGTGTGCTTTTGCTGTCTTTAAAATCAAAGAACATTTTATATTAAGAATAAAATTAATATGTACTTATTGTACTAAGCAAAGATGTAGAAAGAAAAATAATTTTCTGCATCTACCATCTACACTCTACTGAAGAAAACTTTGTGCAGTGTTATATGTAGTGTATACATTTCTGAAGAATATACTTTTAAGATTGAATGTACTATAACATCTATATACATAAAAGTCTAAGCAACCATTATAGTGGAACGACCGGTTGCTATGATGTGCACTGACCAGCAGGGAGCGGGCCCTCAACTCAGGAGCTGCCCCTGGCCCACAGGCCCCGACCATGGATGGGGCCTGCTGGCCAACCTCCTGGTCCCTTCCCTAGCTGGTAGGTCCCCATTGCCCAGTTGGGCCGGGCCCCAGGCTGGAACGGGGAAACAGGGGTATGTTGGGGGTGGATTTGGCCCCTTACCCAGGGGGACTGAAGGCCGGCTCTCTCCTCGGTGCTGGCGGCCAACTTCCTGGTTTCTCTCTCCCCAGCCGGCAGGCCCTGATCTCCCTATTAGGGCTGGGCCCAGGGCTGGGACGGAACTGGGGGAGGGTGGCAGCCACCAACCTACTGTGGCTCCTGGGTAGGGCGCTGCGACCCCTTGCTAGCTACTTGGGGGTGGACATGACAGGGATGGAGATTTGGTGAGAATGTGGGGTGTCCTCCAAGCTCGCTTTCACTCCCCCGCTACCCTCCTCATGCTCAGTGCCAACCACCTGCAAGGAACCTGCACTGCACCCGCGAGGCCTCTTCCTGGTGGGCTGCAGCTGCCAGGACCACAGGGGCCGGTTGGGTTCCTCGTGGACTTGTGCAGGAGCCAATCTGTGAGGCTGACTGGGAGAGTGCTGCCTGACTGGATTCCATGCAGCACCCCTGGGCAGCCCAGAGGCTCACGCTGTGCCCCTGCCAGTGGTGTCCAGTTGCATTTACTGTATATCTGCATGGGGACTTGGGTGCCATGACTCAGGCAGAGAGGGGTCATGCGAGAGCTGGGTAGCCCAGGTGGTGCCCAGGGCCTGGAGGTCTGGCCCTTCTATGCCAGACGCTCGTGCTTCGATTGCTGGCCAGGCCTACGGACCATACCCATTCATGAATTTTGTGCTCTGGGCCTCTAGTTCTTTGTATACTCTTCTCAGGTGATAGAATTTGGTGTTTAATCCATTTTTGTTAGCTAAAGCAATGGCCATTTTATTTTTCATTTTCTTCCAACTTGAACTTAACTGAAAGCGTTGCTTGTAAACCATAATGTTAGAAAATTTATTTATAAACATGGGAAGATAAGTAAATTCTGAGAATTAGTAAATTTAAAATAAATAAATTCTGGGAATTAGTTTCAGTTTTATTTTAATACTAGGGGTCCGGTGCACAAAAATTTGTGCACTCGGGGGGGAGGGGTCCCTCAGCCCGGCCTGTGCCCTCTCGCAGTCTGGGACCCCTCGGGGGCTGTCTACCTGCTGGCGTGCCTGGCCAGCCTGAGTGAGGGGCTGATGGCTGTTTGCAGGCTGGCCAAGCCCCACAATGGGGGCCCTCACCCCATGGGGGTGTGGCCAGCCTGGGTGAGGAGCTGAGGGCCATTTTCAGGCTGCCCACAGCTTGACCCAAGGTCCTAGCGAGGCTGGCTAAAATCAGGTTTCTGGGGTTTATTGATCTTCTATAATTGAAACTTTGTTGCCTTGAGCGGAGGCCTAGGCAGGCAATGAAGCCTCCTATTTGCTTCAGCTCCATGGCTTCTATAATTGAAACATTGTTGCATTGAGCAGAGGCCTGGCCGGCCTAGGCAGGTAGTTTCAACTCCATCGCTGGTGCAACGGAAGCCTCCTGTTTGCTCTAGCTCCGTAGCTGCCGGCCTCCATCTTGGTTAGGTTAATTTGCATACAGCCGCTCTGATTGCCTGGTGGGTGTGACTTGCCTGATGGGCGTGGCTTTGGTGTCTTGGAATGATGGTTAATTTGCATATTACTCTTTTATTAGATTAGATGAAGGGTGAATTGTGAGAAAACGAAAGGAAAATCAACTATTCTATATAATAAAAGTGTAGTGTGCAAATTATTCCCTTGACCAGGAGTTCTACCAGGGAGTGGGGACAGCTGGGGGAAGGGAGGGAGGCCCTGGTTGGCTGTGGCAGACAGCTGGGGGAAAGGAGGGAGGCTCTGGACATCAGTGGCAGGTAGCTGGGGGAAGAAAGGAAGGGAGTCCCTGGCCAGCAGTAGGTGGCCTGGGCCTGGGGAAGGGAGGAAGTACCTGGCCGCCTGCCTCCAGCCACTAGGGACCCTGCCAGTACACAAATTTCGTGCACTGGGCCTCTAGAAGAAATATAAAATTTCTCAACTCCACACTTTCTACCCTTTTAGATTACCATTGTTAATAGGATGTTCAGCTACTTCAACTTGTTTTCTATACATGTTTTAATGAAAGTGATCATATTATACTTATTGGTCTATTACTTGCTTTTTAAACGACTTATGCTGCCTTGGGTATATGCCTCCCTTTGATGATTTAAGCTCTGACTACTTCATGCAATCTGGGTCATTCCAAGTAACACAATAATTTATGAGTGGAACTGAGATTAGGTAGCATTAGATAAATAGATAACCTTCCATATACCTTAGAATTGAATGTGAGATCCATTATGGAGAGAGTATAAGGAGAAGACCATAGAGCTCTGGCCAAGCCAGGGAGTCAAATATGCTAGACTAGCCACAAGCAGGTATAGAAGAACCAGGAGAAGTGACTTAGATATCATAATATGTCTCCTTATGAATATCTCACCATTTTATTTCTTACAATATTCCTTCTGCAGTGTGCCTTTTCTCAGCTAATGGCATCGGTTGCACACAAAAAAATCTGGATGTCATTCTTGATATTTTTGTCTTTCTTATCCTTCACATTGAGGCTATCACTGGATCCTATCTATTTTTTCATCAATATATAATTCAAATCTGACTATTCCCTTATCTCCCATGGTCATCTGATGACACATAGCCATAGCAGTTATCTGCAACCTGGGATACAATAATAGTTTTCTAATTGGTCTTCTTGCATCTGTTCTTGCCTCACTTAAGCATATTCTCCATATTACAATGAGTATGATCATTTTGAAATGCATACCTGATCATTTTACTTCTCTCCTTAAAATACTTTTCATTTCTCTGAAGTCCCAAGTCTGTAATATAGTATGTAAAGTCTTGTGTGATCTCGCTCCCTTTTCCTGTGCCACTGTGACTTATTAATCCCCTCTCAGTTCCTGTGATCCTATTATGGAGTCCAGTGCCAACTGTTTTCGTGATAGAATGATATTATTGCTTGATGGAGTCCATGGGTCAACTGTTTTAATCACAGAATGATGTCATTGCTTTTTTCCCACTGCACTGACATTTGTACCATTTGTGCAAAAGCATGATGTTCTTCAGTAGGTACTTGCACAAAAGAAATGCTAGTTTCATATTCACTTATAAATTTCCTACATGAAGTAGTAAAAATTGTTAACTTTATTAAATTATGAACCTATGAGTACTTATTTTTTAAATATTCCATGCTAAGATGGGAAGCATACATTAAAACAAATACTTTTGCTGTATACTCCAGAACCATGACTGTTTCAAAGAAACATGCTGTGCAGTTGAGTTATAAAGGGAATGTTTATTTCACGGAACTCCATTTTTATTTGCAAAATAGGTTTATTAAAACTTGGTTATTTGATAGGTATTTTTACACAGACTTACAGAAAAAGTCTCTCAGTATCCATCTAATTGATAGTGTTTGTTTCCAATATTAAAAGTATAGCTTCTTAACAAGAATTAGATTTTTGGAAAATGTGTGTCCTCCACAGTGAACTTGACAGCTTCCCAATAGATGAAACCTTTTTTTTTCCTGGTGGGTTTCAATTATATTAGTGATTGTCATTTTCTGATATTGAATAATGAAATGTGTTAGCATTTGAAGATCTGTATATAGTGTGGTGAACCAATATTTCCCACACAGGTGGGTAAATGATTCTTTAAACGTACAAGATAGGTTAGTTTATCTTAGTGCAGTTGAGTTTGAGAAGTTCACTGATCAGATATCAGTGTAACTTAACAACTAATCTTTTAAAAAAACTGGTACCTGTCAAGTTTTTGAATATGTAAGGCTATTGAAATATTTTTCATCTACTTGTTTGTGTTGGTTTAGATTTCCTTAATATACTTCTACAAAAACAACATATTATAACACAGTTAATGTGGGAGGCAGGAAAATCCAGTTACCTTCTGATAAGCCAGATTTTAAGAGATTCATAAAATGTAAAACATTGCCACTCTTCCATTAAGGTAGTTTTGTTTTAGAAGACAGTTATTTTTCATCAAAGTATGCTGTTTATATAGTTAATGAATTTATCACTGTTAAAGGAATTAATATTTAAAATTTATGCTAAGTATCAATATACTAGAGGCCTGGTACATGAAAATTCATGCACTTGTGGGGAGGTCCCTCAGTCTGGCCTGACCCCTCTCACAGTCCGTTTGCCCTCAGGGGCGGGAAGTGACCCGGTGATCAGGGGAAGGTGATGCCCCATCACACCTCTGCTGCTGCCACTGCCCGCAGCACAAGCATTGGCTGGCCCTGGTTACCTGAGCCTTGGGCTGGTTCCTGGGCGTTTGGGAAGCTGCCATCTGAGGCTTGCCTGCACCTCGGTCCATTCTTGGGCAATTGGGCATCCAGCATCCGAGGCTTGCCTGCTGCTCGGGCCGGCTCTGGGGGGCTGATGGGACTGGGGGACTCTGGAGGCAGGCGTGTGGAGTGGTGTGCCTGTTGTCTTGGGTTGAGAGCAAGACAGTCAGTTAGCATATTCCCTCCTTATTGGCTGTGGGTGCCGCCATCTTTGAAGGCAGGGCAGTCAGTTAGCATATTCCCTCCTTATTGCCTGTGGGTGCCGTCATTGTGATGGTGTGAGGGTCAGTTAGCATATTTCCTTTTTATTAGATAGGATTATTAGCTAGGATAAAAACTGTTGCCTCACTTCAGCTTATAAAAGAAACCAACATAACAGAAAGCTTTTTTGAATTCTCATTTATTCTAAAACTCTGAAAAGTGGTGTTAGGATTGAGAAATATTCCTCTAGTCACATTTGTTCTATCAATTCAGTTTCTGTAATGTGCCTTGTTTCTTCCTAGTGGAGAGATTTCATTCAAGTAATTTTTTTTCCTGCCTGGATTCCCCTGCCTCAGTGGAGTAAATACATAGAAACCTCTTATTCTTTCCATGAACCTCATCCAGGAACTATTTTATCATCACTTGACTTTTCACTGATTTCTCTTTATTAGTCCTTTGAACTTCCCTTAAGTAAGACATAAGCACTTAAAAAAAAAAGTTCAATTGTATAATTAGTTGTTACAGAAAATGTATTTCATGAGAACTGGGGCCTGTCCTTTTATCCTTGTATTAGGTGCTCAGTAAATATATTTTGTTAAGACATGTTTCGGACCCTACGCTAGGCACCGATGGGAGGTTGGAAAAGAAGGTTATGGCAGTTTAGTAGTTGCTTTTATTAAAAACTAGAGGCCCATTGCAGGAAGATTCCTGCAAGAATAGGGCTTCCTGAGCCGGAGCGAAGCAGAGAAGGGAGCGAAGCCTGCCTCACTCCCATCTCCGCTGCCTGGCTCCCTCCCTTCTCTGCCGCTTGGTTCCCTTCTGCAGCGCTTGGCTTCCTTCTTGGTTGTCTTCAGTCTTCACTCTGTGCCTGTGTATACAAATTAACCACCATCTTGGATGAGTTAATTTGCATATAGTTGCTCTGATAGGTTGGTGGGTGTAGCTTGGCTGGTGGGTGTGGTTTATATGTTTTGGAGTGATGGTTAATTTGCATATTACCCTTTTATTAGATATAAATTCTTAATTGATTTCAGAGAGGAAAGGAGAGAGAGAGATAGAAACACTAATGATGAGAGAGAATGATGAGGCTGCCACCTGCACATCCCCTACTAGGGGAGAGAGGTTTTGAGCCAGCAATCCGGTCATGTGCCCTTGGCTGGAATTGAACCGGGGACCCTTTAGTCTTCAGGCCAATGTTCTATCCACTGACTGAAATGGGCTGTGGCTACTGTTACTTTTGATTTCGTCCTTCAGTTTTTGGTAGCAGTTTTTTTTTTTTAAATATATATTTTTATTGATTTCAGAGGGGAAGGAAGAGGGAGAGAGAGATAGAAATACCCATGAAGAAAGAGATTCATGGGTAGGCTGCCTCCTGCAAGTCCCTCACTGGGGATTGAGCCCGCAACCCAGGCATGCGCCCTTGACCAGAATCGAACCTGGAACGTTTCAGTTCACATGCTGACGCTCTATCCACTGAGCCAAACCGGCTAGGGCGGGCGGTAGCAGTTTTTATATATCCTCATTTTTTCCATCTTGAGTTTCTGTTTCACTTTAACTGTTAATTATGTTTAAACTAGTGTTAACTCAGAAAATTGAAAGGACTAAAGATAACCCTTTCCCTTACTATATACACCCTTATTTCTATTCACACTAGAGCCCTGGTGCATGAATTTAAGCACCAGTGGGGTTCCTCAGCCTGGCCTGTGGGATTGGGCTGAAACCAGCTCTCCAACATCTTGTGAGGGGTCCCAGATTGTGAGAGGGTGCAGGCCAGGCTGAGGGACCCCACTGGTGCATGATTGGGGCCGGGGCTGGATGTGGGAGGTTGGCCAGCTGTGGAAGGACTGCAGGAGGGATCTAGGGTGTATCTGGCCCGTCTCACTCAGTTCCAATTGGCTGGACTGCAGTAGCAAGCTAACCAGGTTGGAGCAACTGCCCCCTGGTGGTCAGTGCATGT
This sequence comes from Murina feae, assembly GCA_004026665.1. Taxonomy (NCBI): domain Eukaryota; kingdom Metazoa; phylum Chordata; class Mammalia; order Chiroptera; family Vespertilionidae; genus Murina; species Murina feae. The sequence goes on from PVJC01030643.1 coordinate 18,818, forward strand.
CATAACAAGCAGTTGGGTAGTCTTAGTATATCATTAGCATATTATGCTTTGGTTGAACGGACAACCGTACACTTAGCATATTAGGCTTTTATTATATAGGATAGTTGTGACCATGTGAGTTTATTTTTGCTGTATATGTTAACTTAATCTTTGTATGATTATAAAGTAGTATGCCTCATTTTAGAAAATTGATAATATATAAAAAAATATAAAGAAACATTTACAGATCTTGTTTACACTTTGGAATGTTTATTTATTTAGAGTCATATTTATACAGTTGATATCATAGATTGTATTCTGATTTTATGCATACTTAACAGATTGGGCAGTAGCTATTGAAAGTAGCTGGTTTATTATTTTTTCTCACTTAAAATCTATATCACTCGTTATTGTTTCTCATTAATGTGAGTGGACACTGAATTGCTTTTATGCAACTCTGCTTTTGCAACAAGGACAGTATCTTCTTGTGAATTTTCTTAGTACCATGTCAATTTTGAAGTGTTTTATAAGGGTTGTGTGTTTGTTTATACACCTCCTGTAATTAAAATTGGACTAGCTCTGTCACTCTCATATGACTGTTGCTTTTTAAAGATTTATTCACATATTATAAAACTTGTATTTTTTCTGCATTAGGAAATGGAAGGGTCAGTAGTTGCACAGCTGCTGAGGGTAGTTTCACATCTCTTACTGGACTTCTAGAAGTTGAACCCCTACACTTTACTTGTGTGTCAACTAGTGATGGAACCAGAATTGAAAGGGATGATGCAAGTACGTTTACTGGTATATACATTCTTTTATACATTTTTATTATATATTATAAGCTGTATACATATTAAATTATTTTTAAGGAATTAAATATCTGTTTACAGTACTTATAAGTTTCTTAGTTATCATGTTAAGTAGAAACTTATTAATAGGACAATTTGGGGGAAAATTACAAGTAGTTTTATACTTTATAAATCATGAGTAGATACATACTTTCTAAACCTTCATAGGATTTTTTTTTTCTTACCCTGTAGTGCATTATTTTAAACCTGATGTTTTTTTATGTGTGTGCATATTGAAAAGTTTTTTAATTTGGAAAATATTAAATGTAATGAAAATAGAGGGAATAGACAGAGTAGATGAAAAGACTTTGTGTTTTCATTATCCAGCTTCAATAATCATCAGTTGATATCAGTCTTGTGTGTAGTTTTGGCATCATATTATTTTATTTCTTTCAGTTGAAGTTAAAGGTATGTTTGGTGCAATGCTTTGAGAAGTGTGTGATGAGTAAAGAGGGAGTACCATTTTTTAAGCTAGTTTAAAGCAACTTCAGATTTATGAACCAATATTTGAGTATGTTGAATAGTTTGGTTTTGCTGATGTTTTCAATGAATAGTCAATGGGATGTCTCATTTTGTATATCTTTATTGTCTTTTAACACTTCAGCAGAAAGTAAAAGCAATTTGCAAGAGAAGTCATGAAAAATTTAAACTTCTCCTTGGCTTCAGAATGGCAAAGGGTTTTAGAAGAAAGTTATTAGTTCTTTATTTGAGTACTTTTTATACAGAATCACCTTATATCTTCCAATTGTGGGAGTAACTCCTAAGTGAAATTCATGGCTTATGTATAATGATGATAGTTTCAATGTAAAATTAAATTAAGTTGTAATGTATCTTTTATATGCAGATGCCAAAAGGGTCAAAATTTGTTTTTGTTTTCTGGGACTATAATAGTCACTTTTGTACAAATTTATGTTTATACTACAAGAGACATGACAAAAAATTGTGGTATTGTTATTACTAATGGATATATTATTCTCTTGGATATGAATGTAAAAGTAGATTTGCTGCTTCATAGGGTTGTCATATACTCAAATTTGGTAAGGTTAAAGAAACGCACTTCTTAATTTCCAGATATATCAGGATTTTATAGTTATCTTATTGATTCCTATTTTAATTGCTATAAGGTCAGTGGAAATACTTTATCAATCTTGCAAAATATGCTAGGAATTGAAGAGGTCACCTTTTATAAATATTTGATGAATTCTTGACAGTGACGTTTACTTAGCACTTGTTGGTGAAGTGTAGTCTATATCTGCATATGTGCAAGTTTGCTTTTTGTGTATTCATGACTTTTGCTATTAGGTGTTTTGGTTTTTTTTTTTTTTTTTTTTTTTTTTTTTTTTTTTTTTTTTTTTTTTTTTTTTTTTTTTTTTTTTTTTTTTTTTTTTTTTTTTTTTTTTTTTTTTTTTTTTTTTTTTTTTTTTTTTTTTTTTTTTT
>PVJC01030644.1:0-21080 GCA_004026665.1 Murina feae
TGAACTCTATATCCTGTCATTTTCTTTCCTCCATTTCTTTCATTTGTGACCTGTTTCGTCTCATCGTTGTGGCTTCTTCACTTTCTGATTTAGGCGATCACTGTGAGGGATTAACCTCTAAGCCACTTGGTTACGAGAGTCAGCTGTGTCTACAGTGGGAGAACTTCTGTGCTGGAGACACCCTTATGGGGCAAGAGTTATTTCAGTGGAGCTTTTATGCTCACTGCATCTGCCCCAGGTGTGTTCCTTGAGGATCTGTTTTGTTTAGGTTAGTCCCACTCTGGCCGCTGGGTTGGGGTTGGCTCCTGTATCTTTAAGGAGGTGTTGCTGCAGAAGCCTCTGTCGCACTTGGGAGGGGCGGGGCCTCGGGGAGTTCGCCGGGCGGGGCGGAGCAAACAGCTATGGCGCTTCTCAGCCCTGCGCTGAGAGACGCCGGGACTCTGTGTCCCACGGTTATTGCTGTAAGCAACGCTGAGAGAAACCCGTTTTGGATTTCCTTCTGATGCTAGTCTCTGGCTGTCTGTGGGACCTCCGAAACTCGTCTGGAGCTGGAGTTCAGAGCCGCTGGGGACTTGTGGCTCTCCCCGTTTTGGAAAAGAACCACGGCCTCTGGTACCAGCCCTTCCCCGAGCCTGTGCGCGCGCCTCCGTACCTCTGTACTTTGCTTCCGCTGCTGCTCTGAGTCTCAGACTCTTCTCTGGTTGTAGGATTTTCACTCAGCCAGCCGTCCTGTGGGTGCGAGTGGTGTCCGTGTGTTCTTTTCGTGGTTTTTCTGAAATAGTTGTTCACAGCTGCATATACAGTGTCTACCCTATGCCGCCATCTTGTTTCTCCCTACAACTGTTATTTAGATAGAAAATGAAAATAAAGAAAAAACAAATAAAACAATAAAAATGACCATATCACCTGAAACTAGGAAGCCAAAATAAAAGATAAAAATTATGCTTAAAAACATAGACTGACTCAAATTAAGATGAAAAAAAGGAAATAAATTCACTTTTTTTAAGTAGCAGAAAAATAAAAATAAAATAGGATAATTAACTCCAAATATGAAGTGATGAACAGTAGAGTTAACAGTGTAGAAAATTAAATAAATATAGAGGCATATTGTTAGACACTATCTCTGTCTTCCTTGGACAAAATTCCCTCCTCTCTCTTGAATTTTTTTCTCAGTTATTATTTATACCATTTCGAGACCACTTATCACATGGCAACTGTCTTCATGTATTAATTCTCAATTGTATTTTAATTTATTGGGGATAATGAGTTTTCATTATTGTAATTCTCATTGCATTTACCAAATATTTGCAGAAAACATACCTTCTAAAATGCATGCTGATTGCTCATTTCTGATTGATATTTCCTCCTCAGGGAAACCACTTGCCAACAACAAATACAAAATCTTTTCATTCCAAACTGGTAATATATATTTTAAAACATTTACAGTCAGTGCAATTCATCTAACTCCAGTAAGTAATCCAGTCCCTTTGACTGTACACCCTTTGTTAATTCACATGTGCTTTATCAGAATACTAGAGGCCATTGCAGAAAGATTCCTGCAAGAATAGGGCTTCCTCAGCCTATTCATGCAAGAGTAGGGCTTCCTGAGCCAGAGCGAAGCAGAGAAGGGAGCAAAGCATGTGGAGGCAGGCTTCACTCCCTTCTCCGCTGCCTTGCTTCCTCCCAACTCCGCTGCCTCACTCCTTCCAGTTTCCATTGCCTCGATCTCTCCCTTCTGGGCCACTTTGCTCCCTCCTATCTCCGCTGCCTTGCTCCCTCCCTTCTCTGCAGCACTTGGCTTCCTTCTAGGCTGTCTTCAGTCTTCGCTCCATGCCTGTGTATGCAAATTAACCGCCATCTTGGCTTGGTTAATTTGCATATAGTCACTCTGATTGGCTGGTGGGTATGCTTGAGGTGTCTCGGAGTGATGGTTAATTTGCATATTACTCTTTTATTAGATTAGATTCCTTAATTCATCCCTCCAACCACTGTATTCAGCCCACTGTTGCTATATGTCATCTTTGGTCTTAAATATCTCATTATACTCACTAATCTAGAACATCTGTATGCTGAAGTACTGTAACCCAGAGTCTACATATTGCATGCCATTTTAAAATACTAGTATGATTTAAGTAGTTTTCTAAGCTATACTTCTCAGTAAAGTCTAGTGCTGCTTTTAGATAGAACACACTCACAAACAGAGGGCCACTATATTTTTATTCCTCCTTCATAAAACATTAGTGAAAGAATGCCCTTGAACTTTTCAGACATCATATTTCTTTCTTAAAAGAGGTTTCTCCATTTAATTATTTGAATGTATTTATCTCTTACAGAGGACATTCTGACTTGTATTTGTCTTCTGATTCATCCCTCACCCAATGGTTTCACATCTTTTAAAATGTACACAACTTTCTTGCTAGCACTGATTCAATTATCTATTTTAGTATACATCATAATTTGTTCTTGAAAAATTTTCTATGATCTCTTAATATTCTAAAATGTCATATCTTTTAAAGCCTTGTAAAAAGTCTCCTTCCCTCCTCACCTTCATTTCAGTTACAACATCTAATATAAATTCATTCAAGCAATTTAACATTTTATTTTCAACAGCCCAATCTCATTTATATTCTATTATTTGACCAGCAATTCACTTTCACCCTTAAATTTTAAAAGCAAAACAAAACAAGGTCAAATGGGAGTTCTATTTTTAATTTTTTGAGGAAACTCCATACTGTCTTCCATAGTGGTTGCACCAGTCTGCATTCCCACCAGCAGTGCAAAAGGGTTCCTTTTTCTCCACATCCTCTCCAGCACTTGTCATTTGTTGATTTGTTGATGATAGCCATTCTGACAAGTGTGAGATGGTACCGCATTGTTGTTTGACTTGCATCTCTCGTATAATTAATGCCTTTGAGCATGTTTTCATGTGTCTTTCGGCCTTCTGTATGTCTTCTTTTGAAAAGTGTCTATTTAGGTCCGTTGCCCATTTTTTGATTGGGTTGTTTATCTTCCTTTTGTTAAGTTGTGTGAGTATCGGTGATATCATTGGCAAATATGTTCTCCCATACAGTGGGCTTTCTTGTTGTTTTGTTGTTGGTTTCCTTTGCTATGGAAAAGCTTTTTATTTTGATGTATTTCCATTTGTTTATTTTCTCTTTAGCTCTCATTTGACCCTGTGATCCCAATTCTAGGAATATATCCCAAGAAACCAGAAACACCAATCAGAAGGAAAATATGCATCCCTATGTTCATAGCAGCACAATTAACCATAGCTAAGATTTGGAATCAGCCTAAGTGCCCATCAGCAAATGAATTGATTGGAAAACTGTGGTACATCCACATAATGGAATACTATGCTGCTGTAAAAAAGAAGGAATTCTTACCATTTGCAGCAGCATGGATGTAACTGGAGAGCATTATGCTAAGTGAAATAAGCCAGTCAATGAAAGAAAAATACTACATGACCTCACTTATTTATGGATAATAAAGACCATTATAAACATAAACAGATACAGAGGCAGAACAGCATTGAACAGACTGTCAACCTACAGCTGGAAGGCTGGGGAGGGTTGGAGAGGGGAGTTAAGAGATCAACTGAAAGACTTGTATGCATGCATATGAGCATAATCAATGTACACAAGACACTGGGGGGTAGGGGAAGAGGGAGGATGGTCAAGGGAAAAATTGGAGACCTATCTAACACTTATTGTAATACTTCAAGCAATAAAACAAAATAAATAAATAAATAAATAAATAAATAAATAAATAAATAAATAAAATAAAAATAAAAGGAAAACAAAACAGAAACTATTATATTTCTGTGGCTTATATTCAAGATTTTGAACATCAAAGTTCTTCAGTAAGTCACTTTATATTATATTATTTATTGTTTCCACAGACCTTTTTTCCTTAATCTTAACCTGAGGATATGTGTTATTTTTTTTTTAAATTGAATTTTAGAGAGAGGAGAAGCGGGGAGAGAAAGAGAGAGAGAGAGAGCGAGAGAGAGAGAAAGAGAAAGAGAGAAGCATCAGTGTGAGAGAGGATCATCAACTGGTTGCCTCTCCTATGTGCCTGACCACGAACTGAACCCCCAATCTAAGCATGTGCTCTGTGAATTGAACCTGCAACCTTATGGTCTATGGGATAACTATTCAATCAACTGGGAAACTCAGCCAGTACCCTCACCCCTTTCTAGCTTAATATATCTATTTACCCTTCTTTAACATACTTTCATTTTTATGCATTCTCAAAAGAATATATATTTACAAACATCTTAATACATATTTTATTTTTGGTTCAGTATTTTATATAACAGACTTGAGGCCCAGTGAATGGATTTGTGCACTGGTGGGGTCCCTCAGCCTGGCCTGCAGCTCTCCAACATCCCCCGAGGGTTCCCAGATTGTAAGAGGGTGCAGGTCAGGCCAATGGACCCCACTGGTGCAATATCAGGGCGAGGGAGGGGCCACAGGAGGGACCACAGGAGGGCTCCAGGGCGTGTCTGGCCCATCTCACCCAGTCCTGATAGGATGGACCCCAGTAGCAAGATAACCTGCCAGTTGGAGGATCTGCCCCCTGGTGCTCAGTGCATGTCATAGCTACCAGTCGAAAGGTCAAATGGTTTCTTAGGCTTTTATATATAAACTAGGGGCCCAGTGCACAAAAATTTGTACACTCAGGAGGTCCCTCAGCCCGGCCTGTGCCCTCTCGCAGTCTGGGACCCCTCTAGGAATGTCTACCTCCTGGCATGCCTGGTCAGCCTGGGTGAGGGGTTGATGGCTGTGTGCAGGCTAGCCAAGCCCCCTAGTGTGGACCCTCACCCCATTGAGTTGTGGCCAGCCTGGGTGATGGGCTGAGGGCTGTTTTCAGGCTGCCCACAGCCCCTTCAGGTTTTGGGTCCCTACTAGGGTACCTTGGCAGCCTGAGTGAGGGGCTGATGGCTGTTTGCAGACTGACCAAGCCCCTCAGCGGGGTTCCTCACCCCATTGGGGTGTGGCCAGCCTGGGTGCAGGTCTGAGGGCTGTTTTCAGGCTTTCAGGCTGCCCACAGCTCCCATTGAACCAATGTCCCAGCAAGGCTGGCTGGAAACAGGTTCTGGGGTTTATTTATCTTCTATAATTGATACTGTTCCTTTAAACCGAGGCCTAGGCAGGTAACGAAGCCTCTGTTTGCTTCAGCTCCGAGGCTTCTATAATTGAAAGACTGTTGCCTTAGTAGATTCTAGGCAGGCAATTTCCTCCATTGCTGGTGCAAAGGAACCCTGTTGTTTGCTTCAGCTCGGAAGCTTCTATAATTGAAACAATATTGCAAGTATGTTGCCTTGGCCAGGAGTATCCCAGCCAGCTGGCAGACAGTTTATTCCTGGTGCAACGGAAGCCTCCTGTTTACTCTAGCTTCGTGACTGCCAGCCTCCATCTTGGCTGGGTTAATTTGCATACAGCCACACTGATTGGCTGGTCATCGTGGCTTAGGCATTCCGTAGAAATGGTCAATTTCAATATTACTCTTTTATTAGATTAGTTAACTAGTGCCCTGGTGCACAGACTTGTGCACATTGAAAGAAAATTAATTAGAAGGTGGCTGGTGGGGCAGGACTGGGTGAGACAGGCCAGACACACCCTAGAGCCAACCTACCACCATCCTTCTCTGGGTTGCAGCAACTTGGGTGTCTCTGTGCCTCGAAGGGCATCTGAAGAGTTAGTGGGGGGTCCCTCTGGCAGATGGGGTCCCTCAGCCTGGCTTGTGGGAATTGGGCTGGCTCTGCAACATCCCCTAAGGGGCCCCAGATTGCAAGAGGGCAGTTCTCAAGTGATGCACCCCAGAATCAGGCTCCCTCTTCAGTGGTTCCAGATGTGTCACCCAAGAACTGCAGCTGCCAAATCACCACAGCTCAGCAGCTCCTGCATTGAGCATCTACCCCCTGGTGGTTAGTGTGCATCATAGCTACTGGTCGGACAGTTGAATGGTCTGCCTGTCGGCTGGTCACTTAGGCTTTTATATATACAGATAGACTAGAGGCACAGTACATGAATTTGTGCATGGGTGGAGTCCATTGGCCTGGCAGTGATGGGCCTGATTGGGGCTGTCTTGCCTAGTCCCAATCAGCCAGCTGGCCAGGAAAAAGGACTGCAGGAGGTTGGCTGTGGGAGCACACTGACCACCAGGGGGCCTTTCCTGTATTGTGCATCTTCCCCCTGGTGGTCAGTGTGCATCATAGCAACTGGTCATAATGGTCACTTAGGTATTTATATATACAGATGGATATGCTACAACTTGCTTTATCATTCTCATACATGCTGTATATAATCTAATGTTTATATTTTTGAAAAGGTGTAACAATATATTTGTTCATCTTTTTAAAATATTGAACATAGCTGAAAGAAATGTTATATGTATGTCTTTTCAATCACATAATTATATCCACTTGTCTGCTATCATTATTAGTGATTATTTGTCAGTACTCTCTTCCCAACAGCCCTTATTTTCAGGTGTTAATATTTTCTGATTCCTCACATTTTATTTTTTCTCAAAATCATCCTTGCCTGGAGAGTGAAAAATTATCTTACTCAGAAGAGTGAATTCTGGATCTGAGAAGATCTTGAAAAATAAACTTTTTTATCATTCATTTCTTCAGGCAGTCATTCAGCACACTTTCAGATACTCTAATTCTAGGCATCATAATAGTTGCTCCCTAACTAGCCTCTCAGTTGGAATATTTATATATAGACACCCTTATAGAAACTGGAAAATTATTGTAGAGCTCAGAGAACCTACATAAGTAAAAATTTATTGAGTGTGAAGATTATTTAGAAAGTGTTAAAAATGAAAAAAATGATAATGATTTTCAATGATCTCTTAAGGAATTTAAATATTATAGAGTTACCTTTTAGGTTATTTTGTTCCTACATTGTGAGTATTTTATGTACCAAAGAAATACTAGGGTTATAAATATATCCCAGTTCAGTCATTCCTCTTTCTAGGAAGCAGAATGTAAAATTTTATGATTTATGGTAATCAATACTGCCTTTTTTCACCCAACTCCCCTTCATCATAAAAAAATGTTGATGCAATTAAGAGTAGAGAAAAGTCTGTCACAAGAATTTTATTTGTTCTGTCAGACATCAACATTTACAGAGTGCTGCCTGTGACACTCTCTGACTTCCCTGGGTGAAACAGAAGCTTTCATCAAGCATATGTATCAGCAATCTGAGGAACAAAACAGCCTCATTTATTAAGCAAAACCCCCTATTGGGGCCAATTTCAGAATTCTAGCTGCAAAGGGAGTACAGAGCCTGTAATAGGACAAATCAAATATTTCCATGTACTGTATGTTATAAATTTAGCATGATATTTAGCATCTGTTACTTCATCTTTGTAAATGTCTGTCTGTGTGGCTTGAATTTTTCATGGGATTAGAAGACTTGCAGAAGAGAGACTCACCTTTATCATCAGCCAGTATCACAAGTTTCTGTAACTCACTGCATCTGATCTACATCAACTCTCACCGGAGTCAGATAATGACAGATACTTCCAACGTTTGTCAGCTGTTTGGCTTCTTTCATAAATTGGCATTAGCCAATTATTTAGTGTCTTCTACAGTATTTCAAATATACTATAACTAGTGGCCCTGTGCATGAAATTTGTGCACATTAAAAGGGAATTAATTAGAGGAAATATTTTAATATTGCTATTTGCCTTTCTCTATAAGTGTGAGTGATAAAAAAGGAAATTAGTAAAATGTATATGAAAATAATATATAAATTTATTAATAAGTAAACAGTAACAAAAGGATATAACAACAGAGGCATGATATAAAAACAACAAAAACATGATATGAAAACAACAGTGATGTAAACAATGACTGATAAAGTGATTAAACTTATTCTAATATCTCCCTGTACACCACATTAAGAGTGAAAACACTTTCAGAGTGCTTGACTTATTTCCCTTGTGATGAAGTATTTAGAACTTTAACTTTAACATCACATGCTTTTCAAACAAAGAAAACAACATATAGCTGACCATGTGCGAAAATGGGTTCAGGTAGGAATATGCTTACTCTGTCTAGAGTTTGTCCTTGTGATTTATTAATAGTCATTACAAATGCTGGCATCACGGGAAACTGTCATCAAATTAATTTAAATGGGAGGCCAGTGTCAGATGGGGACAAATCAAATCTTGGAATCAGAACAACCTCTCACTCTGCAAATCCTGTTAATACTTCAGCTTTGATAATGTTAGGTCATAATCTTTTGATAATAAATCTGGTACCATTACAAAGACCCCATTTACTATTAATATTTCTCAGTAGCATGATGATTGCACCCACTTTAAATTTTAATTTATCACATGGCATTCCCGAAGGAGTAATTCTATTAAGAAATTCAATGGGAAAATGTTCCTTTTCAGCATCATCTGTTGAATCAATAGAATCATCAATCAAATATGTGTGAAAATCTCCATCAAATATATCCAAAATTTCTTCATTTAATTTTTGAATGTGCTCATTTTTTGAATAAAGAATTTCAGGTTTAGATATATTTTTAATATTATTTATAGATACACTATTTCCAAAGGTAGCTTCAATGATAGATCCATTACAAATCATTTCATAGGGGATTTCAATAATATCCATTCCTAAATGAAAACTGCTATCAAGTTTGCCATCTGCAAGTTTTACTAACCATCCACTATAAGCAGAATCCTCTGATCTCATATTTGTTGTAAGAGACAACTTTCTGAAACATCCCCAAACACTACAGTACTTTAAACTCATTTGTACTATGGCTGGTTGCATAGCATTTGGTACAATACTGAGACATTGTCAAAAATCCCCTCCAAGAAGGAGAACTTTCCTACCAAATACAACATTCAAATTCATAATTTCTCTTAGTAATCTGTCTATGGTGTTTATAGCATGACTGGATGCCATAGTGCATTCATTAATAATGAGAAGTTGGGCCTTTTTACTAGTTTTAGCAACTTCACTGTTTTTATCGAGTCTAGAAATTGAATTTTCATTTAGTGGAATGGGTAATTTATATTGGAAATGAAAGGTTCTTCCATCGAGAAGTAAATTTGCAGCAATTCCTGTAGATGCTGTGGGTAAAACAGTACCACCACAACCTTTAATATCATGTATTAAAAACTTTTATAAAGATATGCCTCCATGCTCCGAGGGCCAGTTCCTGCCTCAAACCTCACCCTCTCCTTAAACAGCTCAGGGAGGGCATAGCCATTGCCAATGTGACCCCTGCAGGACTGACTTCCTCCCAGTTGGTAGAGCCTAGGTCGTGACGGGTGTTCCACCCAGGGTTTTTATATATAAACTAGGGGCCTGGTGCACAAAAATTTGTGCACTTGGGGGGTGGGGGTCCCTCAGCCTGGTTTGTGCCTTCTTGCATTTTGGGACACCTCGGGGGAGATGTCCAGCTGCTGGTGTGCCTGGCCAGCCTGGGTGAGGATCTGAGGGCCATTTTCAGGCTGCCCACAGCCCCTTCAGGGTTCATGCACTGGGGGGTGGAAGGGCTGGTAAGTGCAGGCCTGGACATTTCCCACCAGAGGGCCCACGATCGCACACGCCTGGTGGGCCCCCACCGCTGAGGGGCCATACCTGGTGCAGAGCTGGGTGGTGAGCCAGGGGCAGATGCTGGTGCAGGATCCCTCAGTGGGGCCCTGCTGCTGAACAAACACACCCAGGGTGGGGCCGGGAAGTGGACTGGCTTCAGATTCTCCACACTATGCAGCAGATGCTCCCACACACCCTGTGGAGGCCCCTGGGGGGCGGATGAAGGTAGCGGACCCTGGTGGGTGCCCCCACACACCCCTGAGGAGGCCCCCGGGGCAGAGCCAGGCAGCAGACCCAGGACAGGCATTCCTGGACACCCCTAGGAGGCCCCCAGGGGGCGGATCCAGGCAGCTGACCCAGGACAGGCATTCCTGGATGCCCCGAGGAGGCCCCAGGCCCCCCCTCCCCCACTGAGCTGACACACCTGGCACAGCTATGCCGGCCGCAGAGGCTCCCAGTGCAGAGCCGCCCTGCCAGCCTCCATCTTGGCTGGGTTAATTTGCATACAGTCACTCTGATTGGCTGGTGGGCGTGGCCGTGAGCAGAGGCTCAGCCAGCCTAGGCAGGCAGTTGCAACAGAAGTCTCTGGTTTGCTCTAGCTCTATGGCTGCCGGCCTCCATCTTGGATGGGCTAATTTACATACAGCCGCTCTGGTTGGCTGGGAGGCATGGCTTGGCTGGTGGGCATGGCTTAGGTGTCTTGGGTAATGGTCAATTTGCATATTACTCTTTTATTATATTAGGTTCTATGAATAAAACCACTCTTATCAGAATTGCTGTTTTAAAATTTAGTTAACTAATATTCTGAAGATCTTTACTATTTTGGCTACTTGAAATTGTATGGTATCTTAAACCCTGTGCTTTTTTTATTTGGCCCATCTATGAGGGTTAGAGTTACACAGAGGTTCAATAAGGAGGGGAGGCGGGAACCTGATTGGCCCTGATTGTCGGTCAGGCCTAGGGACACTACCTGTGCAAGAATTTCATGCACTGAGCCTCTAGTGTCTTAATAAATGCTGAAAGATAAAATAAGTATAGTAAAAAAGGACAGGAGACATAAAAAAAAAACAGGTAGTATAATTTAACGTTATCATTCTTTTTGATTTTACCCTGACTTTTGTTCTATAGATTCTCTTCAGTTGCTTTAATGGTAGTAAATATGTCAGTGTAGAAATAGTCCAGTTGGGAAGTTACTTCCCAATCTTTGACCAGTAGCTCCCCTATGCAATTTACTTTAGGCTGTAAATAGATGATGCCCTTAAGTCTGATCTGTGAGATAAACCTTTTTTTCTAACTGCCTTGGGTTAGAGACAGTTAATGTGCGTGTTGAAGAACTTTGCTCAGCAAAGGTAAAACGAGAAAACTGATAGATTCACAAAGCTATGTTTGAACACGTTGGGAATCTAATATTTGCTACAAGATATTAAGAAATTCATATTTAAATAAGGTCTGAGTAAACCTGAAAAAAAAAAACTATTCTCAGATCTTCAAAGGAAGATATGAATTAACATATAGATTGTCTGTCATGAGGACTTGCAAAATAATATGAGACAATTTGAATTTATGAAATTCCGTTTAGGCTAGGTAATTTTTCACATTTTAGATATTCCTTTGTTGTTTTCTTCATAAGGAAAACAAAAGCAAAAGTTTTGACTGTAATCTTCACAAAAAAAATACAGGAGTTGGTGTCAGGATCGGTCTTGGTCGCTTTGCTCCTTCTGTTCTGCGTAATCATGTGTATTTAGAAATCTTGAAACCGTGAAAACACTTTCTTCCATAGTTCTTCTGTCTGTGTGATTATTAATTACAAAGTAATGTTGGTGACCTTTCAACTATGTTTAACTCTCTCAGCTAAATCTAAATTATTAATGAAAATTAACCAGATGATTTCTAAGTTCCCTTTTATTTCTAAACAAAATGTTATGTTCCTTTAAGGTAACATACCCACCATGGGTCTCCACTGATTTGTTTCTACTTTATGAAAAGACTGCTAGGCACGAAAAAGTAGTTAAGAGCCGGTCATAAAGTATTTCCTAATAGGGATAAGTCTAACTGTGTCTTTATAGCAAAGGTCTCATCTGCTTCTGCTTTAGACCATATACAACCTGCATTTAAAATAAGAAATACTCTTTTGTGCGTCTAATAGAGTATTTAAATGGAAATTGACTATTTTGTCACTGAAAGGGCTGTGGTTTCCAATTAGAGAACAAAATGTGTGCCAAGTGCCTCCATGTTTTAGGGACAGTGCTGGACTCCTGCTTCAGGCCGGCATGTCAATGACAAAATGCCATTTCAGTGAGTCTCAGCTGCTCATCCAGTTCCAGAGATACTTTAAAAATCAGAGTTCCGTCCTACCTGGTTTGTTCAGTGAATAGTGTTGGGCTATGGACTGAAAGGTCCCAGATTTGATTCTAGTCAGGGGCACATGCCCAGATTGTGGCTCAATCCCCAGTAGGGGCCATGCAGAAGGCAGCTAATCAATGAGTCTCTCCCATTGTTGATGTTTCTAATTATCTCTCCCTCTCCCTTCCTCTTTGAAATCAATAAAAAAATATTTTTAAAAAATCAGAGTTAAGATTTCTCTAGGAAAACTGGGGCAGTGCATTCTTTTTACCCAAGTCCAATGAGAAGTTTTTAACGAATTCATCCACAGTTCTTATCTTAGTCACCTGGAGTTTAGAAGAGCCAAACCTCTGACATTCTGTTTCTGCCTGAGCAATTTATGGGCAATAGATTTTGACTGGAACTGCTGGCTTGACTTTCTACCAGAGCATTTAGTTACTGCATTGGAAATAAAATCACTGCCCCTGTTGGTGGGAGAAAACCTCATTTCACTTGAACCATAATGTGACATTGGAGAGGGAGCTTAACCAGGTGAATGTGAAGAGAATCTTTCTAGGAGTTCTAACTGGAGGCACAGAGACTGTGGAGTAGACTGCCGTATGCCCTGGTAGAGTGCTGATTGGCATCACAAATGGCCAACTGGAGTAGTGCATTGCCATATCTCCATAGCTGTGGGGATTTCCACGTAACTCAGTGGGGAACTAGTTCCTCACTACCTTAGCAGGAGCCCCATAGCCAGATGGTACCTAAGGCAATCAAAAAAAGCCTCTCCTCTCACTTACCTTGCCCCAATCCTGATCTAACTCCCCAGATAGATTTAGAAACTGACCAAGGAGCAGAGGTAGGTAGTGGGGGTAGGTACAAGATGACATTCTGGCCTTTCCTTTGTCCTCAACAAAATAGCTTCCCAAACTGGGTAGTACCAAGCTGAGCTAAGGTATGGCTAAGGTATGGGGAAAGTTTAAATTCTTAAAAGTTAGGGGTTTCTGGACTGGACACTTTTATCACTAACCATTAATGCAGGAGTAAGGGAAGCATGAGTCTGTGGGTCAGGTTTAGGAGATCAATGTGAAAAAATAATAAATTGTTTTCTGATTACATGCCATGGAGTTTACCTCATTCACTATAATTTCTAAAGTCACTACAAAGATGCCTGAAATTCATTTGCAATATATGAACAGAATTCTGGCCACTCTTCTGTTTAGAATAGAGAGTAAACATGATGGATATTAACATCACCTATTTAAATTTGACTTTGGAAAATGCCTACCCTCTAATCTGACACCCAAACCTTCTTTTACTTTTTCCTTATGTACACCCAAATACCTGGACTGGGCTTTTTAATTTAACTTTTTAGTGTAGAAAATCTAAGGAGATACAAAAGCAGAGAGCAGGTGATCATATTAACAAGTGGGGACAACAATTTTTGAATGTTATATTAACTTCATTCACTTCAGTCCTTGAAGCATCCCTGAAGCTAGAATCTCGTTCTCTTTTCCAATCCCCAGCCGCACTCCCTATTTTTTGTTTTACAAAGAATTGTCATATAGAAAAAAAAATCAACCAAAACCCTTCTAATTCTACATCTTTTGCAAGGAGCCACACCTGAAAGGGAGGGGAAAGTGATAGATGATTTCTGCTTCAGCCACAGCTGTCTTTATGTATTTTAAGACATACGGAACCAGCATAAATTCCGGATCACATACATGTTATCATTTTTGCTAATAGCCACCGACTGCACCGTGTTTCACTCAGATTTCTTGTATAACCTGCTCACACGTATTTACTTAGGTCTTTTTGCTCTGTTACAACAAACCAAGTGCTCATACATATCTCAGTGTAAGATTTCTATTGGCAAACTGTTTCTCTTAAAAATTCTACATTGGGCTGACTCTGGTACAAGTTTGTTTGTTTTTTCTCTCTCAAGGCAATATGTATAAAATTGTAGTAATATGTTACTAATAAAAGTTTTTAAAAACTACTTATGATAAGTAATTATTTCCCCTTTTGTTAGCACATAGAGGCAAGTTCTAAGGTGGGTAGGCTTGTGAGCATTTCTTGAAAAAATTTGCTAAACGATTTTCAAGCTAACGCTACAAAGATATTCACTTTTCAGATGAACAAAGTATTGACCCAGATTGCTTTCTGTGTCCTTACAAGAGTTATGGAAATAAATTATATTTCATTCCATTGTGTTCCTTGTTTTTCTATTTTTCAGCCACCATTCCCTCTACTATTGTGGTATCAAGAAATTGAATTCCATTTCTGACTCATTACTTTACTTTTCCTACTTGTGCTTATCATTGTCCCAGAACATTTACAAAGGAACCACATGGCATCCAATAAAGTTGGTGTGCAGTGATTTTGCTCTTTTCCCCTCCCCCAATATTTTCTTATTTTTTTCTATTTCTTAGTGTCACCTCCCTCTAGATTTTTTTCCTTATGTTTTGTGATCTCAGAGGTTGGGAATGAATGGCTAAGAATGCAAACTGAGAAATTAAATTCTTTATTATTAGTGGTATTGTCTAAAGTTTTATGTCTCCTTTTTCTCTGATTAACCCCCCTCCCACGTCAGCCATTCCCACCTCAGGCAAGCCATCGCCCCAGTGTCTGTGTCCATTGGTTATGCTAATATGCATGCATACAAGTCCTTTGGTTGCTCTCTAACCTTCCACCTCCCCTGTCATTTGTCTCTGACTGGAGAGCATTATGCTAAGCGAAATAAGCCAGTCGGAGAAAGATAAATATCACCTGATCTCACTCATATGTGGGATATAATGATCAACATAAACTGATGAACAAAAATAGACTCAGAGATAAAGTTCCTTTTTAAATAATATTTTTCCATGATGTCTTTCCTTACCATTTACTAATTAAAAAAATAAAGTTGGTGAAAATGAACTCAGATAATTAAAAATAAAAACCCCTGGTGTTATAATTTTAATAGAATATACTAGGTGTGATTTCCAACTTTAATAGTTACACTTGCTATTCTTTCAAATTTTGGTGGACATATGAGAGAAAAAAAATATTTTCAGGAAACATGGATGTTTATGCTCTGAACAACATGTGTGAACATAAAAGGTAACTACATTTCAGTGATGGAGGTAACCAAAGACAGCTATTCTTCCAAGACGTTCCTGCTGTTTCAAGCATTTTATTCCTTCTCTTTCTTTCCCCATCCTTCTTATCATCAGTACTGATATTGGGTGGGTACTAAATACCCCAGTCCTGAACTTCACCTAACCTCTACAGGGAGAAAGCATAGCAGTAGGGTGAAGAGGTAACCAGCTCTTTGCCTTTTCCCCTTAGTTTCATCCATCTTAATTTACCATCTTTCCCACTTTCTTTCCCCATGCCTATCCCATAGGGACCACACTGTGATGGAGGCTATTTTTATTTTTGAAGTATTCATCTTCTAGTAGCCAAAAGAGGCATTATGACAATATTCAATATAAATTATAATATACTAGAGTCCCAGTGCACAAAAATTTGTGCACTCAGGGGGGTCCCTCAGCCTGGCCCGTGCCCTTTCCCAGTCTGGGACCCCTCAGGGGATGTCCACCTGCTGGCATGCCTGTCCAGCCTGGGTGAGGGGCTGAGGGCCATTTCAGGCTGCCCACAGGCCCTTCAGGGTTTGGGTCCCTACTGGGGTGCCTGGCCAGCCTGGGTGAGGGGCTGAGGGCCATTTCAGGCTGCCTACAACCCATTCAGGGTTTGGGTCCCTACTGGGATGCCTGGCTGGAAGCTGGTATCTGGGATTTATTTAACTTCTATAATTGAAACTTTGTTGCCTTGGTCTCCCCCTCGAAGCCTGGGTTTCCCCTGGCAACCCAAGGTCCCAGTCCAGCAGGTATCTGGGGTTTATTGATCTTGTATAATTGAAACTTTGCAGGGCCCTGGCTTCCTCCATTGCCTGGGGCAACTACAGCTCTGTGGCCGCTGCCATCTTAGTTGAGTTAATTTGCATATTTTCTCCTGATTGGTTGATGGGCGTGGCTTGTGGGTGTAATGAAGTGAGGGTCAATTTGCATATTACTCTTTTATTAGATTAGATAGTAATTTCAGTGTGTGAGTCATACTTTAAATATAAGAAAACTGAGGTTTAGCTAATAAATCTAGTTTCATTGACCCCTTGTGCAATGCACGTAATGCACTGCTGTTTCAAGCTAAGATTATGGAGGCTAAGTGTCCTGTGTATCTAAACACCTGTTGCAACAAATTTGCCCTTCCCTTCCCCTAACCAGTGTGGCAAATAACCAAGGCTCCACAAGATGGTGTTTTAGAAAACCCAGGAAATCTTACACTCATGTTTTATGAGCAATAGCCAATAAGATAAAAACTTATTTTATCTTAGGGAGCCTATAGGAAGAGAAATCATCATCAGAAGCAAGATAATCTGTCATTTAGCAGGTGTCCTATGTGCTGGAGCTTGTGGTATGGGGGGAAAACAAGACCGGCCCTCACTGAGGTTCTAATCTAGTTAATATGTAATATCTAATATAATGAGCACAAAGGATAACCCCATAAAAAAGCTATGGCATAAATAAAAGTAAGACTGCCAGGGATGGCCTGGGATTGAAGAATATTCTCAGGAGCTTCCACAGCAGCAGGTTTTGTACTTTCTCTCCTAATATGTGGATATCAAAATTCCAGTACTCGTATCTTCCTTGGAGACCTTGATTGCGGGAATCCTTCGTCAGTTTGCAGGTGAAAGGTGCCTTCCCTTGCTGGGGGTAGTTCCCTGGTATCTCATTTTTGATCCTGGATTTATTCTTCATTGGTAAACAAGTTAATAATTTCTATATAGTTGCAAAACCATGAAATGGTGAAATTCAGAATAATGAATATTATATATAATATATTAAATATTATCTATATAAAACCCTAATATGTAAATATTCTGAATGGCAGAGCAACCGATCAACTGAAACACTGGTTGCTATGATGTGCACTGACAACCAGGGGGCATGTGTGAAACATGGCAGGCATCGGCCATGGCAGGATGGTAGAGCAGGTGAGCAGGGGTGCCAGACCAAGGTGAGGCCCAGTCGCTGTTATCAGGGCAAGCCTCTGGTGGTTACAGAAAATTCTTTGCTCCTACATGCTATAGTCCCTCTTGCCCAGCGCTCGTACCTGCTGCTGGCACCAGCCCGACTCATACCTGCTGCCAGTGCCCGGAGCTGGCCCTGATTGCTCAGCACTGTCAACAGGTGCAAGCAGTGGCTGCCAGCTCCGATCACCCCTGAGGCCTTTTCCACATCCCCCTGCTCCTGAGGGATGATCAGGGCAGCAGCTGCCACTTGTATCCACTGATTGCGCCAGCCCTGCTGGTACCTGCTGCTGGTGCTGGCCCCAATTGCTCCATGCCATAAACAGATGTGAGTGGGGCTGGTGCTGCCAGCACATGGGAGCAGTTATGGAGGGAGCAAGGCTGCTGGCAGAGGAGGAACTGAAGCTTTGGCGGGAGGGGCCTGTCATGGGCATGAAGGATGGGCCAAGACCTGCCCCTGTGCCCACCACAGCTTTGTGGCCCACAGTTCCTTTTAAGGTGCACAAATTCATGCACCAAGCCCCTATTTATATATAATGTATAATGCATAACATAATACATTGTATATGTATACTAGGGGCCCGGTGCATGAAAATTCACTTGAGGGGGGGGGGTCCCTCAGCTCAACCTGCTCCCTCTCACATTCCGGGAGCCCTCAAGGGTGGGAGGTGACCCAGTGATCAGGGGAAGGTGATGTCCCCATCATACCTCTGCTGCTGCCACTACCAGCAGTGCAAGCCTGGGCTGGCCCTGGTTATCTGAGCCTTAGGCGGCCCTGCAGGGCTGAGCAGATGACATCCAAGGTTTCCTTGCGCCTTGGGCCAGCCCTGGGTGGTTTGGGGGCTGAGGGCAGGTCCGGCTGCACCGTGTGTCTGCTGCCTCCCTTCACCCCTCCTTTCACCCTCCCATGGGGCTGAAAAGACTGGGGGACTCTGTTGGGGCTGAAGGGACTGGGTTCTGGCATCTTGTGGCTATAGGCACAGCCGTCTTTGTGATGGTGTGATGGTCAATTTGAATATTCCCTCTCTATTAGGATATTGAGAGAGAAATGCAATTTTATGAGCCTCTAATCTATTTGGAGGCTAGAGATCTCCTAGTACTTTATACACATACTAGAGACCCAGTGCATGAAATTCATGCACTGTGGGGGGGGGGGCGATCCCTCAGCCCAGGCTGCCCCTTCTCACAGTCCGAGAGCCCTCAGTGGATGTCCTACTGACAGCTTTGATCTGCTTCCTGGGGGGAGTAGGCCTAAGCTGCAGTCTGGCCTCTCTCTGTGGGAGGCAACCAGGTTGATCAGAGGAAGGTGCCACCCCCATCACGCCTCTGCTACTCACTACTGGCCGCTGCAGTTGCCAAGGTGTTTTTATCAACACAGACTCCAGTCCCTTCACCACAAAAAAAATGACAGTTTTCTTTAGGCATTTTCAAGATGTGTCTTTCATAGGATATGACATTTCTTTCTTTCTTTCTTTTTTTTATCCTCACCTGAGGATATGTTTCCATTGATTTTTAGAGAATGTGGAAGAGAAGGGAAAAACAGAGAGAAACACCAATGTGAGAGGAACACTTTGATTGGTTGCCTCCTGCATATGCCCTGACCTGGGCTCTGACCAGGGAGGAACCTGCAACCTAGGTACATGCCCTTGGTCAGAATTGAACCCAGACCCTGCAGTCAGCAGGCTGAGGCATTATGCACTGAGCCAAACCAGGTAGGGCAAGATATGACATTTTTTTTGCCCCTGCAACAGCAGACCTTCATTTTTTTCTCCAGGAGTGTGGTGGAAAACCCTAGATCGCCTTCTTGGATTCTTATTACCCAAGTTACCAAGAACACTGAGAGTGGTGTACCGGGGGCTTAGCCAATGAGTGGTCAGTAAAGGTGTTTCCTCTGTAGCTCACGCGCAGAGATGGGACTGCTGGTGCGAGGCGGCTGACAGGCCCTCCGTCTGCACTCCAGGCCTGCTCAAGCTACTGCAGCATCCATGGCTTGCCTCACCTCTCACACAATCCCCTCCCACCCACCTGCATGTGCGGCCTCCTCCTGAGTGGTCATAATGTACAGCGTCCTGGACAATTTGAATATCACCTCTTTATACATATAGATGTGGTATCTGCAGGGAGATGATAAGTGTGGAGTTAGGCCCATGCTCTTCGTGCCGTTCACTGTCTCAATCACTTAATGCCTTTATGTTTTTATTTGCCCAAGTGAAAAATGAAGGATAAAATATAATAATACTTACTATGTGGAATCACTGTGAGATAAATATGTTAAATTCTCAGTTTCCTCCTTCACTTCTTGCTCACACCACCCTTGTGTGCTGACCTTCCTGGGGTCTCTGCCAGGTCAAGGGTGCCCCTTATTCCAGGCTGACCCTTTCTTGTTCTTGCTGCCACAAACTCTGAGCCTCCAGAGCTGCCTCTCCCTTCTCTCATTCCGGCATCGCCTCAGATCATTGGAGAAGCTTTCCTTGAGGAGCTTGGCTCAGTCTCCTCTTAATCCTGCTTGATACTACTGTTAGTGCTTACGAATTCCTTAACAGACAGCTTTCTTATAATAAAGCCTCAAATTAGGTTCCCATTATTTTTACTATCAGTGTGATTGTTGCAAATGGATGCCAACCTGATAAATCATATTATGAACAATGTGTGATTGATTCTCAGCTGCTTCGATACCATAGTCCTGTTTATCTTTTCTGCACTATACTGAAGGTTTTTTTTTTTCTAAATAGAACCTTGAAGCAATATATTTGACTGGTTTATCTACTTTCTGAAGTCCAATAGGAAAATATTGTTCTGTTGCACAGAATGGTGCATCTGACACAGTTATTCTGTCCCAGGACATACTGTGGCAGTGGTTTTCTGATCGTTCTCACCTTCACAGCCATGACATTGTCTCTCATTAACAAGCTTCATTTACACTTCAGGTACTCAGTTATATTCTGGTAACATTATGCTACCTATTGGCGTAATAAACTAGGTCCATTTATATAGTTTATCCACCAATGATTTTCTTTTGCTGCTGTGCTAATTGCCCTGTGTTGTACCCATCATTAATCTGATTTTTACAAAATTGTAATATCCATGATCAAAGAGAGTCTGTCTGTTTCAACCCTGCCAACCTAGTGCTTACAGATGTTTGACATATGTTTATGTTTTTAAAAAATATATATTTTAATAATTTCAGAGAGAGGAAGGGGGAGGGAGATAGAAACATTATTGATAAGAGAGAATCATTGAGTGGCTGCTTCCTGCATGTCCTCCTCTGGGAATAAAACCTGCAACCTGGGCATGTGCCCTGACCAGGAATTGAACCATGACCTCCTAGTTCATAGGTCACCATTCAACCACTGAACCACACTGGCCAGGCTGATATATGTTTGTTAACAAAATATTTATATACTTACTTTGGTAGTTAAAATTAGATTATCCCTTAATTTTTCTAACAGGTCCTTCTATATGGCCTCAAAAAGTACCTTTCTTCAGTCACTTATTTAAATTTTTTAAAAATTTACATTATCAATTGATATTGTGAAATTTATTCAACTTTATTTTTCTCATGTCTAGATTAGCTATTAAACCATTATAGCATTGTTTCTAATTATAATTTCTCATCAAGTTCAATTGTTTAAAATTTTCATAATCCATAACTGATAAATTATTTTGTTATTCCCATGGGTTTTTCAGTCTGAGAATTATTAATATAAATTTTTAATATTTGTCTTATTCATTTGTTTTTTTTTAAATTTATTTTTATTGTTCAGATTATTATAGTTGTTCCCCTATTTTCCCCCATAGCTCCCCTCCTCCCAATTCCCACCCCAACCTCTGACCTTGCCCCCCCCATTGTCCTCATCCATAGGTGTACAATTATTGTCCAGTCTCTTCACGCATCCCCAACATCCTTAACCCCCGAAAATTGTCAGTCCACTCCCTTTCTATGCCTCTGATTCTATTCTATTCTCAAAGGAAACCTTTCAGCATTTCATATAATACTGGTTGGGTGGTGATGAACTCTTTTAGCTTTTTCTTGTCTGTGAAGGTCTTTATCCGACCCTCAATTCTGAACGATAGCTTTGCTGGGTAAAGTAATTTTGGCTGTAGGTTCTTGCT